>CM061155.1:30188211-30215711 GCA_030710495.1 Labroides dimidiatus
AGAGCAGGCGGCCTAGCGACAGCATTAGCAGCTTCCGTTATACAGGAAGTGTCTCTCAAACCGTCTAGCGGAAATAAAATCTTGGAGGTCTGACAACTTTTTAAAACATAATGAAAAATCTGGAAAAACTCATCCACGCCTTCATCAATCAATCAATCAATCAATCAATCTTTATTTGTATCGCGCCAATTCATAACGTGTTATCTCAAGACACTTTACAATAGAGCACGAAGCTCCTCATTTTGAGGATATACATATATGCATAGATACATATATACATATAAAGATACACACACACACACACACACACACACATATATATATATATATATATATATATATATATATATATATATATATATATATATCCAACACCCAACATGAATCCATAAAGCCAATCATGAATCCCTCCATCATGGCGGCAAGAAAAAACCTTCTGTTAAGCAGCAGGAAGTCTTGAATGTGGAGCAAGGTCTCATGATGAACAGCAAATCCACACCATGCTGTGTTGGGTGTGTGGGCGAAGGAAGGGAGGGAAGAGGAGACAAGTGGACTAAAGTAAGAACTAAAGTTAGTGACAGATCCATGAACCATAGACCTGTCGTCTGATTTATTAGAGGTTAGCCTCTTGAGATGCTACATCTGGTTTTCAGGAGGGACCTCATGTCTGAATAGTAATAATCAATGACATAATCAATGATGTTCATGCTGAAAATAAGAATTGATGGTAGTGATGAACTCATGGATGCCCAGACCACAAGTGCATCCCTACCATATTTGTCTCTGTTAAGTAAAGGTGTGTTAAAGGCCTCTTGAGATGTGACATCCCATTTTCAGAGGAACCTCATGCCTATGTGCTGATTAAAAAAAGACACTATAGATGCATTGATCATAGATAAGGAGATCAGGCTAATATCTACATTAGAAGCTATATGATAGTGGGAATGAATGTTCCTAATGAAATGGCCAAATAATGCGTCAGCAGGCGGTCTCCACCAAGGATCCCAGGCCACCTACAAGACAAGAGCCAGAGACGAGTACAGGAGCAGCCTTCATCTCCTCCCGTCTTGATTATTGTAATTCCCTTCATACATTTCTCAGCTAAAAATCAGTCCATCGTCTACAAACAGTCGAAATGCAGCAGCTCGTCTTTAAACTCAAACTAGGAAATGTGCTCACATCACCCCCATGCCTGTTGATTTTAAGGCCCAACATTGACTTGCGCCCTGTTACATCTCTGAGTTTTTAACCCCTTATAACCCTGCACGCAGTCTTGAGACCCTCTGGCAGAGCTCGCCTGGCTGCTCCAGGGGTGGTAGAGCTTTCTCAGTAAGAGCCCACAGACTTTGGAACGGCCTGCCAGAGGAACTCAGACTTTCAGAACCAGTCCCCTGTTTAATCTCATTACTGGAGACTTATTTTTTTTACAGAAAAGCTTTTATTTTGTGATTTATTTTATTCTCATCTTGATTTTATTGGTTTTGCTTTTATTGATCTGTTTCTTTTTTCTTTCTTCGTCTGTTTTTCTTATCTGTTTTTATTGTTTGCTGTTCTTTTCCAACTGTTTTGTGAAGCACTCTGTTACTTGTATTGAAAAGTGTTATAACTGGACACCAGCCTTCATGGCGCCAAAACGTCCAGATCCTCCAGATTAACCACTCCAGACCTGACAAGAACTGACTGGATTTGTTTGGAAACACTTTGTTGAAAAAAGAGTTTCTGGCTTCAGAACAACCCGTAAGTTCACGGCTCCGTGCAAATAAAACACCAAATTTTACATTTCTTTCACTTTGACAGATTACAGTTGACATCCCAAAATGTCACAGGCCTTAACTTTATTTGAACGTTATATTTACACAAACGTAATGAGGAAATGACTCAGATGTTTCCGAGGACGTGTGGAGAGGACCGTGTTGTGACCGAGCTCAGTAACGGAGCAGAAAATGAGACGTCTCTTCTCCTCTCGGTGATCGTTAGATGAACTTTTGTTTCTGCTGCTGTGACTCATTCTGCAGCGTAACTTGAACTTATTCCACAGCTTCATAAGATGAACTCTAAGAGTAGACGGTGTGTGTGTGTGTGTGTGTGTGTGTGTGTGTGGCATCAGCCGCCCACACAGCGTGTTATTACAGCGTTGATTGCGAGTGGGTTTCATTCTTATACCTGACCAGCAGTGAGAAAAGCTGAGTCACTCTGATCTTTAGAGGACTTTAATGCATCCTGAAGAAGAACTCGTATTACTTTCCGATGCTTCCTCACACACTTTCTTATCTGCAGCGTGGGAATAATGTCTCTGCCTTTGTGCTTCGAGGGAACTTGAACTGACCCTGCTCTTATCACTGCGGGATCTTTGTTTCTGTAAATTCAAAACAAAAAAATTCACCCTAAAAAGCTCCAAGTCTGAGGACGAGCAAATACATCAAAAGACCAGGGGAGTAAAATTATCAGCACTTAGAGTCTGGATGCAGGAGGAATAAATCTCTCTGCGGCTGAGTCCGTCTTTATTTAGACGTTAGTTGAAACGCTGAATTTTTCAGGCTCCGTCTGAGGAAAATAAATGCAGATGTCTTGATTTGACAAAAAGATTGCTGACATGCACGGAAAACACATTATGCTAAGGTTATGATTCATCCTCCAACATTCATGCAGATGGAGTAATCTGGCTGTGGGAAATACTGAATAATAACTTTCAGGGGGAACATTTATTCAAGGTTAGTACCTGAGGTGTTTTTTTTTTTCAGACATGATGTTTGGTTCCAACGTGTCTTAACAAAACTGAGCAGATAAAAACATGTGTTTCTGCCTCCAGATGAACATTTGCGAATAAAATCCAAACTCATGTAAAAAAAAAAAAAAAAATCTGTTATTTTCTAGGGCTGCAACGTCGAGTAGTCGACTAAACGATTAGTCGACTAATCGGATAATTATTAATTTTTTCTTAAATTCAGCATGAAGTTGATTTAATTATGTGGCAAATGATAATAAACACAAGAAAGATGGGTACAATGAAAAATACATCTTTTATTGAACATCCTGCGGATTCGTACTAAAATGAAATAAAAATGTCCGATCTAAAACCAGTTAGGCACAGCGCTCGGTCAGTAGACATACATCCATAAATAAATAAACCTCTGTCCATTTTTAAGGGACAGGCAAATAAATAATAAATTAAAATCAAGTAAACATTTGCCAAGATATGCCTCTGTGGCACGGCTGGTCCAAGCATCGCACGTCAGTGTGAGGGAGCTGTTGACCTCTTTTAGGACGTCCTTTACCTTTAAACACAAAAGTTGATTTTTGTAAATATTTAAAGTGTAAAAACCTACATGTCAACAGAAACTATTCAACAGTTTTAATAGTTTTTCAACAGTCTGGCGTAACGCTCAAGCTCTCTTTTATAGTGAAAATACGCTTATAAAATGTACAACGTATGTCATAAAAACCGTATTGGCTTGAATATGACTTGAATCTTACCGAGGCGAGTCAGACTCCGTTTCCTTCAACTGCCCGACGTGCTTTCTCTTTAAGTGTTTGTGCATCACTGAGGTGCTGCCATGAGACGCAAGTTCTGCTTTGCAAACCTTGACAGTCGTCTTTTTATTGGCTGTATCCAGGCTGAAATGCTCCCAAACTTTAGGAGTTTGTACCTGATGTTGACGCCGCCATTCCCGTATATTACCGCTCGGAGACAGAGACGCTATTGCGCATGAGCGACTCTCGGCAGAGATTATAATCAGGTGAGATACCTCACTCTGTTGGAAAAACGCGTCTGGCGACGATAGTCGACAGTGGAATTCATTGTCGACTATTTCTATATCGATTTTTGTCGAAAACGTCGAGTAATCGTTGCAGCCCTGTTATTTTCACATTCTTGTTTCTAGATGATGAGAGAGTCCTGCACTACATGTGCACTAAAAGTTCTTCCACGTCTCCTCATTTGGGGAACTTTTTAATACAAGGATGTTTTTCCACTACAAGGTGCAAGAACTTTTAGTTCCTGGTGAAACATTCCCAGGAACTACATAGTTCCTGTGGCCCATTGTTGGACCAAAGACCCAGGTTGATTTTACAAATCAGGCTGGTGACTTATAGATAAAAAAAAATAAAAGTAATTGCAACACACTGCCAGACCAGAGGAGGGCAGTAAGACTATGATAAAGTCTGCTTAGCAAAGAGAAGGAAAGGCCGGGATCATTGTCATGACATTCAGTTTGTGCTGGTTTTGATTCTGCTTTCATGCTCTTCAGAGAGGACACGAGCACTAGCGGCCCTTTCAAAGAGCACGGAACAGCTTTGAACGGCGACATTGAAAAAACAAGCTCGCTGATCCACGACTTTCAGCCCCCCATAGTTCCTAGGCACCTGAAAAGTACTGCTGTTTCAAGGGGTTAATCATTAATCCCAGAACTAATATTTGACCTCAGTTTCTGCAGTTGAAAAGCATCTCAACCCTTAAAAGCCTGACCCATCAAAAAAAAAAAAAAAAACAGCCAGAAAACGTACTTATTCATTTATTTACTTTTGGAACTGAGATGTTTATGAACATTTTAAACAAAAAAATATTTATCGTTTTGTTTGTGAAGTATTTTTTGGATCATATTTGATAAATTTGGCGGTTTTGGCAACTTTTTTTCAATTAAATATTCAATCTTTCAATGCAAAAATCAAACAAACTCATTTTTTTTAAAAATGAGTAACAATTTGGATGTTATTCTTACAGCAACTTCTGGAAAACTATCAGTTATTTTTTCTGAAAAAAAAAAAGTTTGTGGATGATTTGACGAGTGTAGCCATTTTTAAAAAAATGGATGAAAATTCAACTTCAACTGTTTTCAAATTTTTTAACAGGTTTTTTAAGGAAAGTACTTATTATGTTGATGAGATAGATGTCTTTGAATCTCTTGTATCAAATGGGATACATTCAGCAGTAAAGGGTTAAAAGTCTTTAGTTCCTGGGGAGAGTTCCAGCAGTTGAAAAGCACCTTCAGTGAGCTTGTCATAATTTCAACCCGTTTCAGACGGGCTATAAAACAGGAAGTATGCATATGCCAACACAACATAGCTCCTTCTCATAGCTCATGTACAATCACCTGAGAATTCAAACCTTTTTGACAACTTTGCCCTAAAATTGCAGAATTTGTTGAGGCGATAATAAAACAACAGATGATGGTGATGTTACACAGCGTTTCCCACATAAAACCCTGAAGTTTTGATTTGTAGAGGCAGTAAACTCTTTATTACGGAGCGTCTCAGGTCAAGCAGGCAACCTCTCATCATCAAACTCACTCAAACGCCTCAAAGCCGAGCGCCGCTTCACCACCTGCATTAAACATGCTCTCACTACGGCTCCTCACTTCCTCTCTGTCCCCCATCTCAATATTTCTCCTTTCATACCTCTCTCTCCGTCTCTTTCACCCTCTAACTAGAACTTGTTACCTTTTATCCCACCAAACAGCTCCTCTCACACATTAACGAGTACGAGAGTTCAGAACAGCCGGTCTCTTTCTGCCTCTTGTATAAGTTTTGTCGCTTGTTACTTCTTCTCTCTGTTCGAACATGAAAGCAGCTCCGGTCTCTGTCTGCAGGGGTTTAAGCGTCTTTTTTGATTCCGGTTCAAGGAAGCAGGGGGGGCAGCTCTTTCTGTAGCCAGATAGTTTCTAAAGAGAAAAATAAAAGTGTCCGACAGTTTTCTGTGAATTTGAGTACTGAGCGGCCTTCAGTCGTTTTAAAGTACAAAATTCTACCAAGTCATGTTGTTTCTTCTTGTTTCACAACCAAAGGAGCTATAAAAGCTTATCACTTAACTCTCATAGAAGCTGTTTGCATGGATGAATATTTAATAAAAACCTCCTGAACGACTGAAGCAGTCAGTGATACGTCCATCTGCCCTGGACATCTGCAGGTGGAGGACGGGATCCAGTTGTTGCTACGTCATCGTTTTTTGTTGTTGTTTTTTCTCCAGTTTCACAGCTTTGGATCAGAAATGCTGAGACAGATTTGTTCAGGTTGCTTCAGTAGAAATCAGTAATTCTGGAAGGACATGTCCGTAACAAAGGAATTAAATAAACCGGTGAATCGTCTGCATAAAAAGATTCACAGGTGCTGACATTTGTGGACCCTGGATCCGATGATCTATCGTCCAAACTGTTGGAGCAAATTTCTCTTGCTTTTTTTTGCTCTCATGAAAGACACACCCCTCTCACCAACAACAAAATTTAACATTTCAGACTCCCGAACGCTCCAAACATGACTGGATTTATCCAAAATACTTGAGAGCACCAATTTCTCCGTTTCCTGCTCCGAGAGATAATCACAGTAATCCTCCTGCTCCTTCTCTCCAGGTTGTTTTCATTTCCTGCTTGCCACTCAGTGTCGGTCGCGCCTGTTCTTTCCAATTTATTCTGCCGAACATTAACATTTTGAGATGAGTTTGTAAACCGTTCTCGCAGGAATCTTTAAGTCTTTTTGCGTGACTGAGGATAATTAAAACATAGTGTCAAATTTTTTTTGGAACGCTGTCAGTTTCTGTTTTGTTTTCCTTCCTGTGAATCAAGTAAAATGATGTAATGTAGCCCAGTGCTGAAGAAAACCCACAGGGAAACAGGAAGTGAACTGATGTTGATTCCAAGCGCTGCTCCTTGAAGTTTGATTTCACTGGTTAAGTGAGTAAACTACAAAGCTTTGGAAAGCTTGATGTTGGAAGCCACTCTCCAAGAGTCATCAGAATCGTTTGATACATTTCAAAAAAGAAACTAAAATGACACAATCTGTGTTATTTTTTTTTTTGACAGTGTATTAATTTAGCAAACCTTAACCCAATGCTACCACAGACTGAAGAGAGCATTGGTGGTCAATCCACATAGAGAAACAGTGAAGGGAGCGAGCAGTGCTAATGGAACTAAATGGTGAAACAGAAAGTAGACGGGTATAGAGCCCAACTTTTTAACCAGGTTGGCTTATAGCAGGCCTGAAATGGCTACAAACATTTTTGGGTCTTCTTTGTTTTTTCTTTGAGGGATTTTCTGAACAATAAGAAAAAAAAATGGTAAAATTAATTCTCTACCCAAGTTTAAACAGTTGAACTGGTGATGGATAAGTATTAATATTAATCAGTCATAGCATTACGGATATTTGACTGAGACCTGGACTCTGCCAGAACCTCTTGAAGGTCAATTGTGGTATCTGGCATTCAGATGCTGTAAGTCTACAAGCTGTGAGGTGGAGCCTCCATGGATCTGACTTGGTTGTTCTAACCAGTCCACTGATGCCTGTTTCAGTTGAGATCTGTGGAGTTTAAGGTTCAAGCCAAAAGCGTTTTTCGCTTCTATTATCACTTTTAGTAGGAACTGACTTCTGCAGAGCTTTTGAGAGCAGTTTTAATGATGCTCTGACCCAGCTTCCACAACAAGATGATAGCTTATCGCCCAATTTACCCATCCCACTGATAGTTGCCATTGTAGGGAAATAATTATTCTACTTTGAGCGGTTGGTAGGTGGCACTGAACAGTTGGCACATGGCACTGATCAATGGGCAGGTGTCACTTAGCAATTGGCAGGGGTTTCTAAGTGATTAGCAGGTGGAACTGATAGACTGGCATGTGGCACAGTGAGATTGTCATGTGGCACTGAGCGATTGGCATGTGGCACTGAGAGATTGGCATGTGGCACTGAGCGATTGGCATGTGGCACTGAGAGATTGGCATGTGGCAATGAGCGATTGGCATGTGGCACTGAGAGATTGGCAGGTGGCACTGATCCATAGCAAGTGTTGCTTAGTGATTGGCAGTTGGCACTGATAGACTGGCTTGTGGAACTGAGCGATTGGCATGTGGCACTGAGCGATTGGTATGTGGCACTGAGCGATTGGCATGTGGCACTGAGAGATTGGCAGGTGGCACTGATCCATAGAAAGTGTTGCTTATAGATTGGCAGGTGGCACTGATAGACTGGCTTGTGGAACTGAGCAATTGGCATGTGGCACTGAGCGATTGGCATGTGGCACTGAGCGATTGGTAGGTGGCACTGATCCATAGCAAGTGTTGCTTAGTGATTGGCAGGTGGCACTGATAGACTGGCATGTGGCACTGAGCGATTGGCATGTGGCACTGAGCGATTGGCAGGTGGCACTGAATGAGAGGAAGGTGTTGCTTAGTGATTGGCAGGTGGCACTGATTGACTGACATGTGGCATTGAGCCATTGGCAGGTCACTCTGAACAACTGGCAGGTGACACTGATCTATTGGCAGGTGTCACTGATGGATTGAAAGGTGTCACTAAGTGATCAGTGGCATACCATAAGCTGCTTTTGGATCTCGGCCCAGCTGAACAAATGAGATGAAACTCCACTGAAGTAACTCAGACCTCAGTGAAGTCAAGGTCGTTTGACATAGTTTGAATTCAGTGAGGGAGCTGTCTCTGTCGTTTTACCGTTAATATATAATCATATCAGTTTACATTTATCTCTACACCTTATCGGAGTACACCTGACCTCATGTATATACATAACTAGCAGCTGAAAAGCTGTCAGATTTTAAATAGGGCTGTTTTTCTCTTGAATGAGAGAAACAGTCGAGTGTTAATGAACAAGTTAAGCACAGTAATTGACACAACTTTGGGGTGAATGACCTCTGTGAGCAGCAGCATACCTCAGTGCTGTTCATAAACCAAAAATGTATTTAAACAGTGTGCAATAGACGCCTCAACCGCTGCTGACAGCTGTACAGCTGAACGAAGGCTCTCTCTTAATCCATCAATCATCACGCTCGCGGCGTAGGCGCGGGATTTCATTGTTTTCCCTTTTCTGCTTTATCTCCCCCTCTCGTTATATTTTTCATACAGTGGTGTTATTAGAATGGGAGGGATTCATAAAGAAATTGGTTCTGAGTTTACAGTACGGACTCGGGTGGTGTGAGTGGCACTGATGAGACAGAAAACAAAAGGAAATGGGCTTTTTGAGATGAGACATTGGAGATTTGATGCATGCTGGGAAATGTGGATGGCAGCTTGAGAGAATGAATGATGGAGGTTTTTCTAAATGAAGGCAGCAGAGATTGGAGCTGTCATGTGTACATCATCACCACCTCTGATTTGTCTGCTGCATGAGTCTGCTGGATCCTTCTGCTTTACCCTGAAAGGTCAGCCTGGGTTTGACGTCTCCGAGGAAACTTCTCATCTTTTCGCAAAAATCTCCCTTTTTGCTGACATTTTAAAAATCTTTTTCCAGTTTCTCTAATATTCCTGCACTTGCTGAGATACTCAGTAGGGCTCTGTACTTTCCAGCTGCACTATGGCAGGTGCTACAGCAAGTGTCACAGTAGGAGACATTTCACAGGAGGACACTGATGGTTTATGGGGACATTGATGGTTTATGGGGACATAAAGATCACAGATCATCTAGAAGACACCAAAAGGGTCTTGTTTCACTCCTTTTGTTCCCAACTCCTCATTGGAGGATATATGAATCATTTAAAAAGCTTCAGTTACAAGACAAAACTTCCAGGTCCCAGAGCAAACCTGATAAACCACATCTGGTTCCCATCAGCATCTCAGACAACAAGACAGAGGATCAGCATCGGTCAGGGGAAAAATCTGACCTCCTTTACCATCTTTACCAAGAGAGTCTCTGTTAGTTTGGAGCTACAGTATTTACACTGAATCATTCAGCAGAACGTTTGACAACCTTTGTTATCTGGGCTGTTACAGATAAGCTAATGAAGCTAAGCTCCAGAAGCTCACGTTAGCTGAACTAGAGCCCTTTGGACAACAGCTAACAATGATGGACGATCACCAAAGAACAAAACAGGCCAATGAACTCCAACAAACAAAGAGACATGACAAACAACAGCTAGGAGCTAACGCTAGGCTAACTTTAGCTAACGTAAGAGATGTTAAAGATAACTTTATATTTCTTTACGGCAAAGTGACAACACCCTCGTTCATTTGATTCATGTTGAGTTGAGATTCTGCATTTGATGAGACGTCCGGCAGAGACTGTCTGAGTGTACGGGAATGGATATACACACTGTGATTGGCCCATCACGTTTGAGGGCGGGACTTAGCTAGAGGTCAACTCCAACATTGAGAAAAATCTCAGAGATGACCTCAAGTGACCCCCTGAAGACACTAGGGTCTAATTGTTGAGTAATTCTTTGAGGAAATGTTGCTTTCAGAGTTTAGACTTGCCTTAAACTGTGAGGACAGCTGTGTTTGGTCCAGCCTTAGGGAAGTTGTTTCTCTTTGGAAATATAAACCGGTTTTGAGTGGATTGAATAAAGACGATGCACATTTATCAAGAATTTGTCAGTAATGTAAATATGTCAGCATGAACGAAATAGCTTCTCATCTCATCAGAAGTCCTAAAACAGGCACGAAATTTATTTATTTATTTATTTCGGTCACGTCAGCACACTTATACAACATCACACATTGTCAATAGTTGATCAAATTGTACATGTCTGAAAGGGAAGACGGGAGAAGCAGAGCTTATCTAGTCCCGTCCCCATTTCCTCAATATTTAGTCTCCTCTTTTCCACATGAAAAGAAATGAAAAGAACCCCAAAGTTTTATATTGATAACCTATCGGAAACCCTAGATTGAAAAGGCTAACTTTCCATTTACTAATAAAAGATAATTCTAAGGCTTTTTAAACCAAAATCAGCCAGGCTGTGGAAAAAGAAATGAGATAAAGAAAACACAGCGCTGCATTGAGCTGAATCCCATCCAACAGTCGTAAAACTGGTTCAACACTTCGATTTCAAACCCAATCTGTATGATAAGTATTTTGGTATGACACCGATCTTGACTCATTTTTTTTTAACCCAGAGCTGTTACAAGCAAGCAGTTAAGGACAAAAGAGAGCAGTGGTGGTCAAGCTACATAGAGAAACAATGAAGGGAGCGAGCATTGCTAATGGAACCAATTGGTGAAACAGAGAAATAAGACATCATGCTCTGTTTGTTCCAAAGCTGTTGTGGTTTGAAACATTTTTCAGCCACTGCTCTGCTGCTCATTGAGTAGATTTATGATATTAAAAGACGTCGTTAATAAGAGCTAATACACGGACACAAACGCTGATCACAGCTCAATCGGCTGCCCCCGGCTGAGTGGACGAACATTAGACGAACGTGAGACCTTGAAAGCAGTCACGAGTCGATTCCCAAGGTCCAGGGATTTCCTTTTCTGATTGGTAGAAACGGTACCAATTGGTAGAAATTGGTGAACTAGTATGCATTTTTTAATCTGGACAGTCCTTGGCTTTCTGAGCCAGTCCACACTCGAGGGACTGGAGTTTCTTTTGCTCTGTCTGAAGGTTGCCTCTTTGTTAACACAAGCACTAAATCAAACCATTTCAGTTCGTGTAATTTGCTGCATTGCATTAAAAGAACATCTCTTCAGCCCAGGTGGGATGATCTCTTCCTCACGCCACGACAGCCCGACGTCCTCTGGGAGTGTAAACTGTGACTGAACCGTAGCGCGTTGATCCCACGAAGCCCATACACAGACAGTTTGCATTTATTTCACATAAAATGAATTTGCTTCCTCTGAGCACTGTTTTGAGTCTGTTTTTCCTGACCCTGTTTGGATGCAGAAACTCTGTGAAATCCCATAAAAACCCGACTGGGTGTGCATCAATGAGGAATAATGAGCATTCTTCATTTCGTCAGAGGCTTACCTTTGTGTATTCACATCTTTGATCCATCAGTAACATCCAGGAAGGTATAATCCTCTAATCTCTCCAATTCTGCAGCCAAATATTTCCTGTGATCCCTCTTTTTACTCCATTTTGTTTTGGTGCTGTGGGTTTTTTTTTTTCCTCTCTTTGGAGCGTTTTAACAATTTAGTCCACGTTGTCGTGGATGCGATTGGGATGTATCGGTGGCTTTGACGTTTAAAGCTGTTGGGTCGTTTCGCAAAGGTACTCACGCTTTGACAGACGCCGCCGGCTACGCTGAGATCTTCAATGCAGTTTAGAAAATTGTTCAAATACAGATTCCACTCCAGTATTTAATCCTGCGATTGTTGTCTCGACGTATTTTTGTTGTGAACGCGTGAGTTTTTGTTAAACAGACCTTGCTCTGCCGAAGCGCTCGAACGATTATCTTGACAAAAGGGAAAAGTACTTGGATGTCTCTCAGGGATTGAAGCTGTCCTTGCAGGTGCCACTTTGTCTCAAAGTGAGTTTCTTTGATTGTATGCATTTACTGACAGCGATTACACACTCTTGTTCGGAGCAGATGGGGTTTTTTTAGAAAAGGTGATTGCTGCTTTTTGCATCCATCAGGCTGTCAGAGCTTTTAAGATTCACAGATTTATATTTCTGTTGTGTTTCTAAAAATCTTTTAGGCATCAAGTTACTATAATTAAAACTAAACTTCCCAGAACAATAAAGACTTTGATATAAACCGGCATGATGGGAACAAACGTCAGCAAGAAGAAGCATGTTTGAGAAACATTTGGTTGGTTTGTATTTTGAGTTTACAGTTTGACCCACGTCTCATCCGTTCATATGGAGGAGGCTGGCTTCATGGTCCTTACTCAAACGCAGTTTGTGTTTCAGACCTTTTAGCTCATTCGCTAACGCTGGAGCTCATCTTATCCATGGAAAATGTATTCAGTGCAGACAGTTGTCAGTCTGAAATGATTTACGTTATTGCGCAACAGCTAGCTAGCTGTAAATGGGCTTATTTTGGCCGTGAAAACGGCTTTTTTTGTCTTGGTGTGTTTGTGACTTCCTGTACTTCTGGAGCCTCAAGTGGACACTTGAGGAACAGCAGACTTTAGTACTTCCGCATTGCCTCATATTTTCAGACTGGAGGTTGCCGCTTGGACCAAACAGACAAGACGTGACAGATCCATGACGATCCATGAGAGATGCATTCTATAACTCCAGCTTTATCCAGGTGTGATGACCTTTATTTACTCTATAGATCAGCAGGGACGCTGAGATGTTACACAAGAGGAAGCGTGAAGAGAGGGAAACGTTTCAGGTTTAAATGTTGATATCAATCTCTGATTCACTGAATGCATGAATTCTGATGATATGTGGAAAAGAGGAGACTAAATATTGAGGAAATGGGGGCGGGACTAGATAAGCTCTGCTTCTCCCGTCTTCCCGTTCGGTCATGTACAATTTGATCAACTTTTGACAATGTGTGATGTTGTATAAGTGTGCTGACGTGACCGTAATAAATAAATCAAAAAAGAAATTAAAGAGGAATTAAAATGACTAAAAACAGATGTTTTCATCATGAGACTGAACCGCTACGTCAGTGATTAACCGTCTTTGTGCCGTCAGACTCCCAGCGCTGCGAACGCGCCCCGAAGCTAACGAGTTAATTACCGTTTTGATAACCAGTCAGCAGAGCTGACATGTTTGGTCCTCGTCGTTGTCATGTTTTGTCACGTCAAAGTGCAGAACGGGGGAGGTTAGGCGATGTGTGGAGGACGTACAGAAAGGAAGAGATTCAGAATAGAAGACTTATAATAATAATAATAATAATAATAATAATAATAATAATAATAATAATAATAATAATGAGGAAACAATGTGAATTAACTCCAGTAATTTCACTTACACACACACACACACAGATATGAAGAACTCCCATCATCTAACACACTTATAGATTTAATGAGCACATTTACATGCACAATAGTAATCTTTCTTCTATACTCCATCAAGTAACACCCTTAAATGATTGTTCTAACTAGGGTTAAGTAATCATGCTTTGATAATTATGGGATAACGATTATGTTATCACACTTTGCATGAAATGATTAACACACTTTTCTCTGCATCGTTTCATCATGTACGTCACGGTTGAGACTCTTTAACTCGTCACTTTGGCTCCATGTGATGGAACAAACGAGGGAGCGTTGGTCTGATGAACGCTTTTCAGACTTCTCTCTGGCTTTGTAAAATTGAACGGAGGTGATTCACTGAGAGGGATATTTGTTCATTCGAGAGTGAAGTCGACGTGAGACACAAAGTAATAATTTTCTTAATTTCTCAACATGAGCGCGGTGACTTGTTTTAATTTTCCCCCCGTCGATCACTTAATGAGCGGGTGTCATCATGTCTTTTTGTGCTGTCCTGAAAATATCCAGTGATTGGTTTTAATCTCCGGCTTCCTGTCACACGTTTCTCCGTCGTTTGGCACCAGGGAAAATGTGACGTCCGTCTTAATTGGGTTTTTTAAGATTCGTGATGTTTTGACAGAACTTTTAATGGTTCTATTATCTGCTCTGTGCCACACTCCACGCCGCTCCCTCTGACTTGTTTCTTGGTGTGTTTTTTTTTTTTTTTTTTTTTTTTTAATGATTCTCTTTCTTACTTTCAAACGCTCCCCTCTCCTCTTGTTTCACTCCTTTTGTTCCCAAACCTGTCCGTCTGTTTACTCCCTCAGTCTTCTCCTGTTTTTCTTGAACGTGCTGTTTTTTATTTTTAGTATTATTTTCTGGAGGGTTTTTTTTATTTTCTCAGACTTTGACTGTTTGAACTGCCTTCCCGGGTTAAGACGTCTCTCAGTGTGTAATAAAGACTTGGGACACAGATAGAGACCAGTAGAAAATATCACAACTAAAAACAAACAGAAAAGACGCTCCATAGAGGCTGAGATTAACTTCTCTGTGAACGACCGCGTGAGCAAATAGCCCAACATTTACGGAGCAATGTTCATCAAAATGAAACTGCAAAAAAAATGTGGATTTGATCCTCATCCAAACCTAATATCAACAAAACAGAGAAAATCCGAGAGGAATGTGAGACCTTCAGGTCATCAGGCAGCACTGGATTAAAAACAAACGGGACTCTGCAGTGGGAACCACCGCATGGGTTCATCACAGAAAAGACTGTGAGCACAGATTGTGTGCATCCTGCTCTCTTTCCTGCCTTATCCACGATCCTGTCCTCTGATTAAAGGCATAAAAAGTCACTTCAAAACAAAAACTGAACCACACAAAGAAAAAAATCTTCTATAAAAAAAAAAGTCTGAACCAGTTTATGATGGACTGAGGAAACTCCGAAAACTGTGCTCTTATGAATAAAATGAATGAATAAATAAATAATTAAAAAGGTTTGTTTTTGGTTTGTTTTCAGTGCACAGTTCAAAATCCAGCCCCTGTGATGGTTTGGAGACGCTTATCCAGAGATTAAAACACCCTCTCTTTGTGTCCTCCACGCAGGTTTAGCAGCTGAAACCTTGAATCCGTCCCTGAATTTGCTCCGAGACCAGACACGGTTGGAATGTGAAAAGAAGAGATCCACCGCCTTGTTGAATCCCTCGTCTGTAATTCAGTTAATAAACAGGCCCTCGAAACAAACCAGACTATAAAAAACTCTCTCCCCTCTTCATGAAAAATATAAATTGCAGATGTTAGGCTTTTACCCGACAGCGGAGGCATAAATCGAAGGAGAGGTTACTCGAGGTTTGCAGCTTCCAGCAGGGACAGGTCCAATCTCCCTGCAGAACAGCGCAGTTGTCAGCTCTATTTTCACTCAGCTCACACAATAAAAGGCCAATTACAGTCATAGGAGAAAAACAAACAAAGGAGGAATTCACATGAGAAACGGCTAAACCCATGAGAGCCTTTTAAACAGGCTGCCTCCCAGGCTCCCACTAAAGGCTACCTTTTAGTGTCTCTGCTCATTTTCCTCAGCCGCTTCCCCGTCCACTCCCAGCTCTTCTTCAGGGAGACGCTGGAATTAAAACCACAAAAGACAGCCTCGTAAAAGTGCTGCCAGTGTGTGTGTTCCTGTGTGTTAACATACATGTGCAGGGTGGCAGAATTCTGGGACTCTTCAAACTTTCCATGAGAATTTACCGCAATTTATATTAACTGCATTAACCTGGTCATATACACGTAAAAATATTTAACATTTTGTTTTGTTATAAGCAGACAGGGCCAAAGCAATGTTTTTAATCTAGAAAAACAAAACAAAAATTTCCAAAATTACTTGGTATTTTTTTAAAAAATCATTTAAGGTGATAGCAAAAAAAAAAACACTGAAAATTTCCTTAAATTTTCCTTAAATTTACCTGAATTTTTTTCAACCCCTTTGCAGCCCTAATAAATATCAAAAATGTATTTTTGTCATAAGCACACATGCCTGTAAACATTTTTATGCAATATTTGCAAAATAAAGTTGATAACAAGAAAAATAAACAAAACAAAAAATACAAAATTTTTAGGACAAAATATGGCAGGTATAATTAAAAAAATAATTTCAATTAAAAGCAACAAAACCCTGAAAATTTTTAATTTTCCTGCAATGAAATTACCATGAAAATTTTCAGGAATGTCCTAAAATTTACCAGAATTTTTCCATCCCTTTGCAACCCTAATTAATATCAAAAATTTTGTGTTTTTTTTCTAAGCAGGCAGGAATGCAAACATGTCTAATGCAACATTTTTATTCAGGTTGATAAGAAAAAAAATCCAAAATTTCTAAGACAAGATTTCCTGGGTATTTTTGAAAAAAAAATCATTTAAGATGACGGCAAAAAACCCTGAAAATTTTCTTAAATTTCCCTGAATTTTTTCAACCCCTTTGCAGCCCTAATTAATATCAAAAATATATTTTTGTCATAAGCACACATAACTGTAAACATTTTCATGCAATATTTGCAAAATAAAATTGATAACAAGAAAAATAAACAAACAAAAAATACAAATTTTTGAGGAAAAAATATGGCAGGTATAATTAAAAAAATAATTTCAGTTAAAAGCAACAAAACCCTGAAATTTTTTAATTTTTCTGCAATGAAATTACCATGAAAAATTTCAGGAATGTCCTCAAATTTACCAGAATTTTTCCATCCCTGTGCAACCCTAATTAATATCAAAAATTTTGTGATTTTTTTTCTAAACAGACAGGAATGCAAACATGTCTAATGCAATATTTTTAATCAGGTTGATAAGAAAAAAATCCAAAATTTTTTAAGACAAAATTTCCAGAAAAAAATCATCTATGTTGACACAACAAAAAACTGGAAACTGTTTCAGTGTTCCTGGGTTTGATTCCCATGAAAGTTTTCAGGAAACTTACCTGAATTTTTCCCTTCATATACGTGTGTGAGTGTGGTGGCTGTCTGCAGCTCTGTATGTATGACGCGTGCTGTTGGCATGTTTACTCAAACATTTGTTTTATTATCGCACAGTTCGGAGGAATGCTCGTCTCTGATTGGTCAGGACGCTGTCTGCTGCTCTTTATGGCAGACTGTTGCTCGGGATGCAGCCCAGGTCTCAAAGACCTGCAGGAGAGCGTCTGATGTTTGTAAACTGAGGAGGAAAAGAGACGAACTTTACTGAGAAACCTGTAAAACTGAAGACAAGCTGTGACATAAACACCAAACAGAAGAAGTGGGTGGTTACTCCAGAGTTCAGAGGTGGTTCAAAATAAAGGAAAATGTCTCAGACTCTGATTCTGGGAGAGCTGCAGTGTAACATTTGCCGTGAAAAGCAGCTCCCACTGCAGGACCTGGAGGAATATGTTTTTGGCAGAGGTGAAGAAAATCTTCTCAAGTCATTATCTTGAAACAAATGAAGGATTTCTTCAGCGAGCAGCTGTGTAAATAGCAGGATAATGCAGAGTGAGCAGGTTGTAAAAGTGCAATAAAAGCCCCACAGAAGGCCTTGGATCAGAATAATACGAGCGACTTATTGTAGAAATCAATAATGTGGCACAAAAGTCTGGCTTTGAAGGCGGTTTTGGCCGGACTCACGCCCTCTGGGTTCGGCTGAGCTCGATGTTTCCCTCTACTGCTCCCTTTCCAGGAGGAGGAGAGGAGAGAAACAGAGAGCGAGAGAGGAGTCAGCACAGATGGAGGGATGTTTGGGCCAGGCTGTACCTTTGAGGAGCGTCCTGAGTGGATATTGATTTCTGATATCAGTCCAATATCAGCAAAATCAAAGGTAACGGATTATATCAGCCTGGAGCTAAAATCTCCAACACAAGCAGTCCATTCCAGACTCCACTCCAGAGTTTTAAGACGAGGTTTGATTGATTGATTGATTGATTTATTGAAAGTGTCTATTTTGAAAATGCAAAAGAAGAATCAGAAGTAAGAAAACTTGTCATGAACTTTGACCCAGATTTGGACACAAATGCAAACTCACAACCAGGTTCCAGAAGGCTACAGGGATTCAATGAAACAGGCAGAGTTCAGCACACAGGTAAGAAATCCAAATAGAGCAAAGGTGTCCAAAAACATGAGGCTAAAGACTAAAACAAGAAACAGGCAAGGTTAAAAAAAAACCAGCTCTGACTAACTGGAACGAAGACGAGAAGTACGAGGAACTGGTGACGAGACGGTGAGACACATGAGGTTAAATACAAGAGGAAATGAGACACAACTGGGGAGGACAATCAGGGATCAGGTGTGACAGACGGGGGCGGGGGCAGGGCAGACAGGAACCAACTAGAAGACAGAGATTTCAAAATAAAACGGAAACCAAAGCATGAAACAAGAACGTGCAAAAATAAAAGAAACTTTACGGACATGACGAAACTTTGCAATATTATAAACAACCATGAAACAAAACAAGACAAGGACAATCACTGATTTAACTTCTTTGACATTTCCAAACAGGAGCGGAGAGATGGGATCAGTTTTCTTTGTTCCTGTTTTAACCATAGACTGTATAATTAATGGACGTAGTCTCCGTGACGTCACTCGTCTGTTCCTGAAACAGACTTTTGAAGCCAAACAGTCGGCGCGGCCATATTGGAAATGAGACGTGCTGTGAGTCTCCACAGTAACGAACTGGCGAGCTTAATATTGTGGAAACTGCCAAATTAGAAAAACATTCACCCCCGTACAGTGCGTGCCGTTAGCAAAATTAGCGATTCAGACGGGAGACATTCTTTGTACCAGGCTGTAAATGTGATTATTTTGGCCGTGAAAACGGCTTTTTTTTTTTTTTTGCTTGGTGTGTTTGTGACTTCCGGTACTTCCGGAGCCAGCCTCAAGTGGACACTCGAGGAACAGCAGACTTTAGCACTTCAGCATTGCCTCATATTTTCAGACTGGAGGTTGCCGCTTGGTTTAAACCCAGCCGGCAGCATTTTGCAGAAGTTGAATTTTTTTTTTGAAAGACCGGTTAAAAAAAACACCCATCACTCCCATCACTCCGATGATAGAAGACAGGAAATAACAGAGAAAAAACAGAACCAATAGAGTACAGGGAAAAAAAGTCACACTGCAAAAACTGAAATCTTATCTTAGAAAGTCAGGATTTTGTTTTTGTTTTTTAAGAAATTTGTGTAAATTTGCTGCATAAACATCATCAAACTCTGCTTCTGACCAAGGAACATGTTCTCCATTAGGGGGCGATATGGGACAAATGTGTCAGCAGGTTTTTATGGCAGGATCAGGATCTGGATTTGATTTTTGGGACTAATTTTGACCTGAAAACAACATTTTTAGAGCCAGATATTCCTGATCCGTTAATCTGAGCTGTTTTTTTCCTCCGTTTCTTATCTGCAGCTTGTAAAAGTCCAGATGGAGTTTCGTTATGAGATGAGACTTTGGTTTGGTTTGTGACCTTGATAGAAAATATAAATGTTCACGTGATTTATAAAAAGATTAAGACTCTACCTACTCGGGCTTTTCATGACTGGAGAGAGAGAAGAATATAGAAATAGTGCAGATAGAAGTGTATTCCAACACTCAGCTCAGTGTTCCTCTGAGCTTGAGCGTGTGTGTGTGTGTGTGTGTTCACCTGCAGTGGTTGGGACTCGCTGAGCGGTTTAGTGAGGGTGAGAGGCCAAAAATGGATTTCACCAACAGTTTTTTTGTTTTATTTCTGGGAGCCCACTCACTGCTGTGGGAAATCTATGCCGTGTCGTGTTGCCTTCAGGGGAATGTGTTCATCTCATTCACTGTGAGGATTTAGCATCTTTTCTGTCTCCATCCAGAGTCGCGGCTTTAAAAACAGATTTACATTTGATCCGGAGCTGATTAGAGGAGGGGGGGGGCGTGGGCGTTGAGCGCCTTTCATGAGGACGTGGTTACACGCTGTGGGAGGATCGTACCATTGGGCCACCTTGAAACCTTTTCTTCATGGCTCCCTCTAACCGTACCTGACCTCTTTTTTTAGTTTCCTGTCGCGTGTTACGAAATAAAATCTGCAATCTGAGCCCAGGAGAGGCTGAAATAACAAGCAGGAGAAAGGGCGGGAAAAACGCCTGTTTACTTTATTGATCAACTCGTTAGAGATGGTAAATTCATGGTCATGTATATTCCTCACAGATTCATTAACACCAGCGCAGCATCGTTGCAGCATCGTTGCAGCATATTTGCAGTTAATTTAATTCCGAGTGATTTTATATTGCTTCTTTTCCTCCTGCTGCTGTTAGAAATCAACACTTCCTGTAGATGTTTCACAGCAGATTGCTTTCAGCGAGCCGAGCACATTACGCTTCCTGACTGCTCTGTTTTTTATTTATTTATTTTTCTATGTGAAGCAGATGGAGAAAGTGTTTATTTTGCATAAACAGCAGAAACAGAAACTTGTATCTACTCGCCGTCTCATTGAAACCATCATTACTGTTTGTGTTTTGTTTTGTTTTTTTCTTTATCAAACAACCATCTTAAGATGGTCAATGAAGCGCAGGTCATTTATTAGGCGATATTTTCCCGTCTCTTATAATCGTCCCATCTGGTGTTGAGAAAACTCTTCAACATGTTTCACAGATTTTATTTCTGGAAAGCTTTGAAACGGCTTCATTACTTTATTTAGGGGCAGAAGAGTAACGAATGTGAGACTGGAAGAGAGCCGCAGGGTGTGATACAGTATGTTTTATTATAGCAGGGATTCACTTCATCCTCACTTCTGATTGGTTAGAATTCGGGATGAGCGAGTACACCATTATCTGTATCTGTATCTGTTTACCCATCCATATTATCTGTATCTGTACTCGTAGGGGGCATGGCCTAAACCAGAAGTGGGCGTACTTTGTCCGGAAATAGGCGGGGCTTAAATCTGAACATTATTTAAAGTCTGAAACTGGCAAGAAATGATTTGAAATGGCTATATTTACTTTCAGCTATGTATTATGTATAACTGGTAGAATGTGTATGTAGTGGTGTGAAAGACTGTCTCTTTATTGATGATCTGTGTAAATTTAACAGGTGATTTGTGCAAACATACAGTGGCAAAAAAAATCAAAAATATGCCTTGTTGTTCACTGTATTTTCAAAAACACTGAGCTCAGAATGGGCAAAGCTTTCCAACTAACTTTCTGCATGTCTTGTCACATGCATCGCATATGACAGGAAATAAGTTGAAGAAGTAACTTTAAATACCATAAAAACCTCAATAGAGACGAGCAGAAGAAAACTGAGTGAGTAGTACAGAGATTAGAGTAACGTAAACTACAGTCAACTCAAGCAAGCAAGAGAAGCAGTCGCTGTCACTCGCTGCCTGTCTGTGTGTGTGTGAAAGAGGAGAGCAGGCACCTCCTCGCTGCAGCATGTGGGTGCAGGGAGGGGGGTGTGCTGTGTGTGACTGGCCAATCACAGAGCAGGAAGAGTGAAGACAGTCGTTGTTGCTACCCAATGAGGATTCTTTTAGCACAGATACGAATAATCCTAAAAAAAACTCGTGTTGTGCTCGGACTCGGCAAAAATGCATTATCCGTAACGAGTCCTCGTTTGAAACGAATATCCGGCTCATCCCTAGTTAGAATGTTGCTAGAAACAGCTCGTATTTTAGGATTTAGATGAGTTTTTTTTTATCCTGTCAGGATGCAGAAAGAAGTCCAGGATGATTCACATCACTCGGTTTGATGAAGTGAAGACCAAAACAGAACCAACCAAACCACCTGGTTTTAACACCGTTTGTTTTATTTTGAAAGTCACTGGCTGTTTCTAGGTGGTTTCCGTGCACTACTTCCTGTTTGAGCTGCTGTCGTCCAGCAAATGTAGGAGGATGCATATCTGCTGCAACCTGCCGGAGCAGGGCTGCAGCAATGGAAGTAGAGGTTTCATAAATAACTGAAAGCTCATGATTCTCGCTCATCAGCACCACGCTGTCTTATAATCCAGGAATCTGAATCAGTGTGCAGGAAGTGAGCTCTGAAGACAGGGACGGTCGTCCTGCCGCTTCTGGTCGGGTGAATAAAGTCGACCAATGAGCTGATTTCTGAGGAAGGCTGAATCATCGTCTGTTCTAACTTCTCCTCACTGATAAAATGACTTCTCTCTCCTCCAAACGTTAAGATATTATTTTCAGGAATTTATCACTTCAGTCTCATGAGTTTTTGGCAGTATGACGATAAATTTATGACTTTTTTAGGGTCACTTTACGACTTCAGTTATACTCTTATATATTTTTTCTCCCCATCTCCTCGTCCCCCCTTAATGTGAAGCAAAACCTCAGACATTTAAAAAGACACAAAATAGAGCGAAAGTGAACAGGACTGATGTGGTCTTTGTCACCTTCTTGGCTGCGTTTGGTCCATCCCACTGAATCTGTTCCATTAGCTTCTTGAGTGTAAATATCATCCAACATACAGAAACATAAAGGAGTCGACTTACTGTGGGCCTTCCGATGGCCTGCAGAGGATCTGAATGATGCTACTTCCTGTGGACCATGTGACACCTGGAATATTCCACATGTTTCAGAGGGGGGGATGTGTTAGGGTAACAGGACTGAGCCAAAACCAGAGACACCACTAAAAACTGAATTTAAACTGAACTGTTTTTTTTCTTTTTAAATAAAATAAACTTAAAGTATATTTTGGATGAGGAGGAACACAAATATGTAAAAAAAAAAAAAAAAAAGATATTTCTGAAGGATTTTAGGAAGCGGTGACGGACAACAAATGCTGTTTTTCCAGTGTTCAAGCTACTTTAAAGTAATATTTTAAATTCTTTCAATTAAATATAAAAATCAGATCAATGTGCAGGACACTCGGCTTCTTAGAAAAAATGTGTTTTGCAGTTAATTTTATTGTTCAGCGGAATGGCCCATATACAGAAAACCATTTCCAAAATGGCAAATGAAACTATTTTCTCCTCTTTAAAATAATTTCCACATCAGAGTTTAGTGTAAAATAACTAATTTAACTGTGGACTCGCTAGGTTTCCATTCAAGCCCTGATCTGCATGCTTTACCTCCTCTTTCTCCCTGCTTTATTAGGATCCTCGTTAGCTTCCACAGAGTGGTTTCCAGTCCTCTTGGGGTCCACACAACAAAACAGAAATAAGAAAAACAGATCCTTAAACCACTCATTATCCATGAAAACAAATGTGCAAGAGAAGCCAAGTACAGGAAATCAAAAAAAATGAAAATACAAACTAAATTAAGCATAAAAAATGTGATCAAAACAAAATGTTACAAACACATGAGACCAAGAATTCAAAAATGTTTTTAATCTAGAATAACAAGAAAAAAATAATTTAAGATGACGGCAAAAAACCCTGAAAATTTCCTTCAATTTACCTGAATTTTTTCAACCCCTTTGCAGCCCTAATTAATATCAAAAATTTATTTTTTGTCATAAGCACACATGCCTGTAAACATTTTCATGCAATATTTGCAAAATAAACTGAATAACAAGAAAAATAAACAAACAAAAAATACAAAATTTTTGAGGAAAAAATATGGCAGGTATAGTTAGAAAAAATAATTAAAGTTGAAAGTAACAAAACCTTGAAAATTTCTAATTTTCCTGCAAAGAAATTACCATGAAAAATTTCAGGAAAATGTCCTAAAATTTATCGGAATTTTTTCCATCCCTTTTGCAACCCTAATTAATATCAAACATTTTGGGGGGGTTTCTGAGCAGACAGAAATGCAAACATGTCTAATGTAATATTTTAATCAGGTTGATAAGAAAAAAAAACAAAATTTCTATGACAAAATTTCCTGGGTATTTTTGAAAAAAATCATTTATGTTGACGCAACAAAAAACTGGAAAATTTTTCAGTATTCCTGGGTTGAATTCATATAATTTTTATTAGAATGCTTTATTAGGATCCTCGTTAGCTTCCACAGAGTGGTTTCCAGTCCTCTTGGGGTCCACACAACAAAACAGAAATAAGAAAAACAGATCCTTAAACCACTCATTATCCATGAAAACAAATATGCAAGAGAAGCCAAGTAAAGGAAATAAAAAACAAAAATACAAACTAAATTAAGCATAAAAAATGTGATCAAAACAGAATGTTACAAACACATGAGACCAAGAATTCAAAAAAACGAAAAAAGTTTCACTGATCAGAAAATCTATGAGAAAAACGTCAAATTATTTTCTGACTCCAAAATGACCTGCTTCCCGTTCCTTATTCCTGACATTGTGGACTAATCCTGACTTTAACAGCGGTCCACATCCCGCTCACAGTGAAGTCCAGATTATACAGACATGTGAATCAAAGCCCAGACTGAGTAAAAATCTGCACTCACTTTCCAAGAATTTATCCCAACCGGTCTTGGTTTTTGCTGCACAGGACTGGTCTGGACACATGTCTCACTTTTCTCCTCTGCAGTGCAGGCGATGACTCGGTGATGACGGTTTTTTATCAGCTGTGCTGACACCCCGGCGTAACCTGCTGACCCACAGAGGTGCGATCACCATCAGCAGCGCGGTCTGGCAGCTCTGATGGCGTGCGTGACGGCAGATTGCACAGCGGGCTTTCCCGTCCATTCCAGTCTTATCCTGATGAGATATCTCAGGGTTATATTTTGCTCCAGAGGCGATCAGGATCTCTGTAAAAGATAGTTCAGAGTGAAATAACAGTGCTTTAAAAAGCTGCAAGCGTCTGCGTTAAAGGAGGGTTTGCTGCTCTAGAGTTACATGTGAGGGAATGAAACACAACCCAGGATGTCCAGTTTGAGACAAAGATACACCAGTGTGAGTTTCATAGGTTTATTAGACTCTAAAAATACCAGGAGGCAGGATTTAAATACCCTGAAAATCAACCGTCGTTAATCAGGATCATTCTCAGAAACCTGCTTTGATTTCAACAAGTTCAAAGAGGTTTGTTCAAAGTCAAAAACCGAGCCGCAGAGCTGAATCTGCCAACATTTATATGGATGCTTTTTATTACTGAGAGTGACTAATGAAGCGTCATTAAGCAGAGAGCAGTGTGCTGTAATTTATGAGCTAAATGTAATTAATTAAAGATCATTTCCAATAAATTTTCATTACTGCAGTATTAATTGCTGAATGTTAGGCATTTCTTTTTACTGTTCTGTGTTCATGCACCATAAAACACGCCGCAGTGAGAGCAGATGAAACATCAGCAGCGCTGAGAAGAGACTGTTTCTGTCTCTCGGGTTGATTGTGGAAACAAAAAGAATCCTGAATGGTTCAACAGATACTTTAGACGTCTTTCTGATCATTCTTAACCTGCATCTGTGGATCAAGTGACAAACTGAGTTCAAGCACAGCGGTGTTATTCAGCCCATGCGGGGATTTCCACTACAGAGTCATTGAGACGTTTTTGAGCTCGGGTCCAGAGAAGCCGGCGGTGTTTCTGGGTGTTGTTGATATATGTCTTTGTCTTTGCATGGTAGAGTTTGAACTGTCACTTGTAGATGTAGTGATGAACTGTGTTAACTGACAATGGTTTTCTGAAGTCTTCCTGAGCCCACGTGGTAATATCCTTTACACAATGAGGTTGGTTTTTAATGCAGTGCTGCCTGAGGGGTCAAAGGTCACGGGCATTCAGTGTTGGTTTTCAGCCTTGCTGCTTACGTGCAGAGATTTCTCCAGATTCTCTGAATCTTTTGATGATATTATGGACTGTAGATGATCAAATCCATCAATTCTTTGACATTGTAGAGGAACATTGTTCTTAAACTGTTGGACTGTTTGCTCACGCAGTTGTTCACAAAGTGGTGAACCTCACCCCAATCATGACACTCACCTGTTTCCAATGAACCTGTTCACCTGTGGAATCTTCCAAACAGGTGTTTCTGGAGCATTCCTCAACTTTCCCAGTCTGTTGTTGACCCTGTCCCAGCTTTTTAGGAACGTGTTGCAGCCATCAAATTCAAAATGAGTGAATAGTTACAAAAAACAATAAAGTTTATCAGTTTGAAGAATAAATATCTGGTCTTTGTAGTTTATTCAGTTGAATTTAGGTTAAACAGGATTTACAGATCATTGTTTTCTGTTTTTATTTCTGTTTGACTCAACGTCCCAACTTGTTTAATTTTTTTTTTAATAAAATTTTGTCTCCTTTTTTATTATTTTATTTGTTTTTATTTTACTCAACTCTTTTATTTTTAGAGTATGATGAAGTGAAGCTCATGAATTAACACAGATTTCCAGTCATGTGTGAATATGTAGTATTTTGTGTATAGGACTGAGGGTGTGTGTGTGTGTGTATAGATGTGTGCTTGGGTTTATAAGTGTGTATGAGCATGTATGTCATTTTTTAGTTTCGGGTTTGCTTCTTGTTTGGGATTTTGTCTGCGTTTTAATAGATTTGCAAAAAGTAGTTGATGAATATGTCGATTTATCGGGATGAACTGCAAAGCATAAAAGCAAATAAAGAAAATAGTTTGAATGATTTTCAGACCATCTAAATCTGATTTTTTTTCCACCATGTTTTAGTTTCTCTGATTTTTTTTGGAATTGGGACGGAACAGTACAACAACAACAACAACATCAACAACAACAACAACACGAACCTGTCTGCGTTACCCATCTGCACGTTTTTCCCGGCCGACCTCTCCATCACAAACCCACGGCTCACAGCCTGATGCTGCTGAAGAGCCAAACACAAGATGCAAATGATAAATGCTGCTAATTAGCATCCTTTCTAATCCGAGTTCTCTCCGCTGCAGCAGTTTGTTTCTGTGATGAATGTTTGAGTTTTTGTTCACCCAACACAAAAGAGTCCTTTTTTTCCTTTACACGCGGAAACATTTCAGCTACAAGATGTTTCAAAGCTCGGGTGTTTTCCAGGGTCGGTCTGTCGGGGAAGTTTGAGAGAAAACAAAACAGCTCGGCACAAACAGCAGCTGCTCGTGGCCTGATCTGCCCTCCTCTGTTTGTTTGTGTCGATTAAAAGTGTTGATGGAGCCGTCGGTGAGAGAAAAAAACCCTCAAACTGTGGCGTCAAACTCAGTTTGGACACAGTGACGGCTTGTGTGTGTGTGTGTGTGTGTCCAGTGGCTGTTTTCCTCCTGGGGTCCCCTCTGTGTTCACTCTTTGCTGTTTTTCCTGCTGATGGAATATGAGGATGAGAAGTCGTGACAGGAATTGGGGGAACATTTTTTCAGGGACGGTTCGATTCCCTCAGGTGTGACAGAGGGAACCAGTCTCAGACTCTCAGGTTAAGACCCCCTTTGCAGATCACAGATCGTTTGTCGTTGGATTAAACCTTAAAGAGCGAGGTAAACCATGTTTAAAGAAGAGCTTGTAATCACAGAATGATGCTCCGAAGGTCTCCTTTAAGTCTCCCTTTCTCTCTCTCTTGGTTTTTATCCCTGTGTCACAGTTAAACCCACACACTCCGCTTCCTCAGCCTTCTGACGGCAGG
>CM061155.1:30220711-30223211 GCA_030710495.1 Labroides dimidiatus
AGTGGAAAGTGATGAAAATCCCTAAAAAAACCTATTACTAAATTCATCCCAGGTGTGAGCAGTGACTGTGATTGGTTCCCTTCTGTGAGGGGCACAGCGTGTGGCCAATTACATTTAAGAAAAGAAAAACACCAACAGCTGATGACGAGCTACGCTGAACCTAAAAGGATATGTGGACCACAAACCAGGACTGAACCAACCTGAAGGATCTTAAAGGATTCATCCGTAAGTTTAATGCAGGGTTTGGTTAGCGGGTCAGCAGCTGGTGCTTTTTGCATGAGAAGCTCCTGCAGAGCTTTCACAGGACGCAGGACGTGGTTCGGTTTGTAGCCCGACGAGAAAACAGGAATAACTGTCAAAACTGTTTTTTGTGTGTGGGGGAAAAAATGGTCCCGAGTTCCTCGTAAAGGTTTCCTCGAACCAGGACAAAGGAGACGGAATGATAAACCATAACCCATGTGTGAATTCATGGCTACGTACTCGAGGCCATATATCTTAACTCTGTATCGAGTGTATTGATTAGTCCACAACCCGAACAGGTGAAGTCATCCATCATCTCTCTGTCAGCAGTCAACAGGTAACAGTAATTACTCGTCATCCTTCCAAACAGTCATAAATCCTCTCCTGAAGTCCTCTGCCGTGCGGCTCAAACAGCCAGCGGGTGATTTATAAAAGCAGGCAGACAGTCAGTCAGAGCGCCAACAGTCTGTCAGTGATCACAGAGGCTTTTTCTGCCAGTCACTCACTCCGTCAGCGGGTCAGTCCGTCGGCTCAGGCCGCTGAGATTGACACAGATGAACTCAGCGTCATGTCAATCACTTTATTCTGCCCAGGTTTACCCTCTGACTCCTCCTCCTCTCCTCTCTTCATCGCCTCCTCTCCTCATCGCCTCCTCTCCTCATCGCCTCCTCCGTCCTCCTCCTTCGTTACCGGGCTGAATACACAGAGCCTGCACCCACCTGCACACCAGCTGGCGTCTTTCTCTCTCTCTCTCTCTCCTTCCTCCATCTTTCTCTCCTTCTCTCCTTTCTTCTCTCTCCCCTGAGGAATCCTGTTTTCGTGTGTTTCGGCTTGTCACAGCAGTTGAGCTTTTCCTCACCTGCTCACAGCAACGCAAGACAAGGGAGCAGGTGTCTGCTGGAGTCTGCTGCCCAGCACCATTTGTGTGTGTGTGTGTGTGTGTGGAGATGTGTGTGTGTGGAGATGTGTGTGTGTGGAGATGTGTGTGTGTGGAGATGTGTGTGAAATATTCAGCTGCCTCTGACTACAGGAGGAAAAAAAAAAAAGTTTTCCCCAGAAGGCAACTTTCCACTGAAGACGTTTCTTTTTTAAACACTTTCATATTTCTACATTCATCTTTAAATTATTATTTAAAGCTCCTGTGATGATTTTTTTTTTTTTTTTTTTTTTTTTTTTTTTACTGTTAATGAAATAACGGTGATGCCTCTTCATCCCCTATAAAAACAAAGAGGACTAAAGGCAGAAACAGTTTCCATGCTGTGATCTTTAATTTGTGTAGCGTCTGTGGGGGGGGGGGGGGGGGGGGTAGGTGTCAGAAGATGTGCTTTTTTTTTTCATCTTTGTAAAAAAAAAAAAATTAGATAACACGAATTTTAGGTAGTTAAAAAAAAGGAGAAACAAGACTTATACGTAGATAAGAGATATAAAAGGAAATTTGTTCACAAGGGGGCGCCTTAAAGTTTCACACAGGAGCTTTAAAATGAAGAATTATACTCAGTTTGTGTCACAGAGAAGCTTATTTTTTCATCTCTTTGCTGCATTTTGGTTTAAGATTAAACACCAAAAATCTGAACTGCAGCAGTTAAACAATAAATCAACAAGTCTTTACAATCAATTTAGGTATTCCATTCACCTTTTTATTTATCTATTTATCTATTTTAGTTAGCTTGCGCCCCCACTTCAATTATTTTCTAAGCAGAAATATCAAAAACTTGGTGTTTTTAAGCTGCTATGTCATGAGGATAAGATAGTTTTCATAATTCCTTAATAACACTGAAAAATCTCTTTGTTTTCTTCTTTTTTATTTTGATAGAAGGAGAATTTTTTTGTCCCCGGGAAGATTTAACAAGCATTTGTTTTCCCCGATTTTTTTTTTAGATTTAAGCTTGAAAGAACAAAAAAGCATATTTTGAATGAAAATATTGCAATTTAATGTCCATTTTCTGGCTTTAAAATATTGTTTGAGAACCTTTTCAGAAACTTTACATAATCTATGGCTCAACAAACTGTCTGTCTTGAACTGATTGAATTCATTGCTGCCTTGTTTGAAACCTTTGATCATTAAATTCTGTTTTTTCGATGTATCATACGAGCTTGTTGGCCTCTCAGGAATTGTTTTGAAATAATTTCAGTCTTTTTATCAGAAAGTTTTATGACCACTGCTCCAAACATTATGATGTCACATGTGGAGCTCCACAAGGATCAGTTTTAGGACCGCTACTTTTTAACTTGTTCATGCTAATTTTGGGTAATGTCATCA
>CM061155.1:30228211-30233211 GCA_030710495.1 Labroides dimidiatus
TCACAGCTCGTATCCCAGGTGTGCGTGTCGCCCATCAGCGCACGTGCTCAGTGATAAACAGCAGTTCATGTGTCTGATGGTGAGAGACAGACCTGGTTGAACCCGTCTGGTCACACCCGGCCGTGTTGAATTCAATCAGCTGTTTCTCTCCATGAAATCCAATCAGCTGTTTCTCCCTTTGTTTGAATTCTGTCCCTCCTCTGCCTTTAAAGTCCTGATGTCTCCTCTTAAACTTTTACCGTCTGTGATTTAATTTTCTCTCTTTTAGGGAAATGAGATACTCCTTTCGTTCTTGGGTTTGAATTAGCTTGTAAGACTTTACGGCGGCTGTTTTACTTCTTTCTCCTGCTGCTTTAAGATCGTCCTCCCCTCGGGGGCCTGAGAGATATATACAGGTCTACGAGACGGAGCAGAGATGGAATATATTTACTGATGAGAGAGGACGAAGAGAGGATGTGTGAGGGAAAAGGCTGATCTGTGCTTTACTCAATCTACAGATTTAAACCTTCGGCTCATCTGTAATAAGACGTATTTTAAGTGTTTATCTTGGAATTATGATCCTCAGAATAGTTAAAAACAAAGAGTGAAAAAGCAGTTTCTTAAATATGAGAAATAAAACTTGTGAAAGGATTCGTTAAAATCTATTTAGAAAAAAAAAAAAAAAACAGAATTAAAGCCTCAGTGAGGGATTTTCAGATTGTGTAAAATTTGGCGCCCCCTGTGGAAAAAGTGAAGCCTCTAATCCCTCTGTTGTTTCTGTCCTGTATGTGTGTGTGTGTATGTGTTTGTTTTTTTAATCTAATCCTGCTCTCTTTAAAAACTCACACCTCTCACTCACTGTGGAAAATGTAAAATAAGGCTGTTTCAGTCTGACGCCTGCCCACAGTTAGCTTCAGGCATTAAAACAACTTTATAAAAGTGACTTATTTTATCAATTATGGAGCTGTTTGATTTGGAGGTCATACAGGAGCATCATTATGATTGATTGACTCTTTATTTGATGTAAAAAAAAAAAAAAAGAAAAAAAAGAAAGAATATGTTAAATAAATCACAAGTATACAGAAGTAGATGACTACATCAGTAAAAAAAAAAAAGTGATAAAGTACAAAAACAAATTTAAACATCTGCATGTTTAGTGGAAAAGTTACTGTAAAAGTTTAAATACAAAAGAAAAGTGAGTGTAGTTATCGTTGACGGAAGTTAACTTATATGGGCAACCAGTTAGTAAAAAGACAGCTAGCTTAATGCTGAAACATAATGGAAAATCCTATTAAAAGGCTAACGAAATTAGCATTGAAAGCGTTTTTTTGATCAGAGTATTGATGAGAGCTGCACGAACAACACTTTACACAAGAGTAACTGCAGGCATCTATTTTCATTGTTCGTAAAAATTAAATTAAATTTTTAAAAAATTGAAATACTTTTCACTGACTAAGCTACGGTAGCCCAACATGGCCAACACGCATTGTTTTTTTTGTTTTTTTCTCTTTCTGGTAAAAACACTCAAAAATTAAAGTCATGGTGTTAATACCAGAAGAAGATTCACATTTAACAACTCACACCGTGCTGTCTTCTAGGGGTGGGTGATACTGGAAATATGGTATCAATAAAATAATACCAAGTAAATACAGGGCGAGTTACGCCGATACCGATACCGGTATCAATAATTTTTACTTGAAAAGTCATGATCATTGAATAATGTTTTGATTTTGCCTTAAGTTTGTTATGGTTATGATCAAACACAGGGCAAAGATATCAGGCAAATAAAAACGTTTTTATTAAATAGCTACAAAAACATACAACTTCCATCTTCCTCAACTTTTTTTTTTTTTTTTTCAGTTCGGAGTTCTCTGGAGGGTGAGCTGCTTTAATATGTTTATGGAAATTAGTGGTATTGCCCTGATGGTAATTTGATAGACGTATAGAAGAGGTTAGTATGGATCTGATACTGATACTCACCTCGGTATCGATACTATGGATGGTTAGATCGATACGCCCGCCCTGACTGCCCTCTTTACTGCACCGGTTGAAAGTTTTTCTTTGTACAGTTTCTTAAACACTATTAAACTCTGTCTTTGCTTGAGCTCAGTTCATTTCATTACCATCTTAAAACTTCTCAGAGGAGCTTTAATGTTATTTAAAACTTCTCAGAGGAGCTTTAATGTTATTTAAAAAGAAGAAGAAGGAGTGACTCCAGGAACAGAGGAGTGAAGATGGGCTCAATTTTGCTTCTTTCCCTTCGACCCTCCTGTCCTGAACAGACCATAATAGTAATGTTTCAGTTTCCATGGCGACCACTAATCCAGCTGCCTTAATTGGAGCTCCTTAATGAAGTTTTGTGAAAAAGGGCGGGAAGATTGATGAAGGGAAGGAAACGGTGACAGAGAGGGTGAGGAGGGGTGTTTCTAGAGTTTTGCAATGTATTGGTGTCTTCGTGTGTGTGTGTGTGTGTGTGTGAGAGTGTGTGTGTGTGTGTGTGTGTGTCTAACAGTGAGGGAGAAAAAGGTAGGAAGAGACAGAGGATATTCTTGTTTCCAAGAATAGATCTTTGAGACAGAACTAACTGTGACATGGTGTGTGTGTGTGTGTGTGTGTGTGTGTGTGTGTGTGTGCGTGTGTGTGTGTGTGTGTGTGTGCGTGTGTGTGTGTGTGTGTGAGACTGGAGGCACTTCGTGGATCGTTCAGTGTTTAATCCACCGCTTCGCCGCCCTCGTCATTCCCAAGTGGCAACATCCACTCTCTGCCAGATCCCCAAGGGAAGGGGAGGAGGGAGAAGAGGGAGATAGAAAAAAAAAAACAGGAACGAGGGAGTAGAGAGTGGAAAAAAATGTTAGAACAAGAGGAGAAAAAGAAGAAAAAGATGATCAGGAGAAGTGAGAGAATGATGGGGACAGAGAGTGCTGGAAAATGAGATAATCACTGAGACATGAGGGAGAAACAGAAAGGATTTCGATCTGGGAATAAAAAAGAGAAGAGAAACAGAAACTGAGGGAGAGACAGGGTGACAGAGAGAGAGAGAGAGATGGAGAGAGAGATGGAGAGATAGAATCTCTCTCTCTTCACTTCACTGGATGTCTTTCATGTTTCCAACCCATCATCTCCGCAAAGGGAATCAAAGATGAAATGAATAGCGTGATCCAAGAGAGAGAGAGAGAGAGAGCGTGGGAGGACTGGAGGGTGATGGTGTGTGTGTGTGTTAGTGTGTGATTGTGCGTGCATGTGTGAGAAAGAGAGAGTGCCTTGTTTGCCTGGAGACAGATGGCTGGATAGACAGACCTTTATTTTCCTTTTACAGAGGAATTTGCAGCCAGGTTGTGTGGAGTTGGAGGCCGTGCGACGAGTGCAGGGAACCATGTGCAGTACTGAACCTGAGCTCCAGTATTTATGTAGAGGTGGGTTTGAAACTGTCACATGCTGCGTAACCATCAGCAAACTCTTTTTTTTTTATTATTTGATTTAAAGTCAGGGTTGGTAGTCACGGGAAACTAGCATGAATTTGAATGTAGCATCTCCTCAGGACTCCGTTTAGCCCCCGCCCTCCCACACTCGGAGCTCCTCCAAAACGGCGCCCCCGCTCACATGCACAAATAGGTTCAACAAATTGGATCCTAAACGCTCGGATTGGTTGGTGATTTTTCAGGTTTGCTCCTGCTGTAGACAGCAGATATTTTTCACTCTGTTTTAAGAACACATCATTTATTAATTGACATCAGGACATAAAGAACATTTTAATCAGGATAACAAAAAAGTCTGATTACCAACCCTGACTTTAACCTTTATTTAACCAGGTTGGTCCCATTGAGATTAAAAACCTCTTTTTAAAAGGAGATCTCAGGTCACGTGACCTGGATGTGTTGTTTTATTATCTGTTATTGAATGAAGTAGGCCATCTAGTGTCTGGAAGTGGTTATAGCCATGCTTTGAGTCGTTTGGAACCTTCAGCTTGCCGTACTTCCTGTTTGGAAACATTTGCCTGTTTGTATTTTGACATTTAGAGTTTTCAGTGTTGTTTACAAAGAGTAACTGTGATATGTATCCATGTATGCTAACAACTAGCATATCAATGCAATTTCCCATATACGTTAGCGTCAAGCTAACGCTATGTTTTCTAAATGGTTTTTGCTCCATTAGGAGACGTTTAACACGTTGAACACATTGAATTTGAATCTCTTGTCAGAGTAATGTATATTTCTCTGTGTGTTCAGCTTGACTGACGTAGTTTTTCTGCACACACACTCACACACCGTCAGACTAAAACACTCCTGTATCTTCAGGATGATTTAAAACACTGTCTGCAAAAACTCTCCTCAAGTTTTATCTCCAGGATGTCACATCCAATAAAAACACCTAAAGAGACACTTTTACAACAGAAGCAATTAAAAGTTCCTCTGCAGCTTCTAAATCTGAATGTGTGGGCGGCCTACTGTCAGAGGAGGTGAAGCTGAGGGCGAGACGCGACTCTTCAGGATTTCTTTTTTATTATCCTCCTTATAAAGGTGGGTTTTTTATTTCCTTCATTAGGTGGGACAGCTGCAGAGAGAGAGAGATAGAGAGAGAGACACTAACAGCAAAGGGTTGAGAGTCACAGCAGGTGCAGGCGTATCCTAAACTATGATTGGCTGATTGGCTTATAAGGGGCGGGACTTTCGTTAAATCAACTTTTGTAGTTTTTTTGCATTTTAAAAGTTGCATGTTCTCTTTTGTTGGTGCAGGGAATTATAGAAAAATGCCGTGCACGTATGTAAAACAATGTAACTAGCATAAAAATGATCTTCCTCCTGACGCTCCTCATCAGCTCTGATGAGATATTTTAGCACCGTAGATGTGTGTGTAGAGGTGTGTGAGAAAGTAAAAGTTTATTTGTGAAGCCGGTCTCGAAGCAGGTACCTCGGGGTAAATAAGGTGCTTTTTGTTTGTCGCTTCCAGAGTATCAAACTGCAAATCCATAATCAAACCAGAGACGCTGGTGGAGCTCTGAGAGCTTCCACTGATCATTTCAG
>CM061155.1:30238211-30290711 GCA_030710495.1 Labroides dimidiatus
CTTTCTTCTCCTCCTTCCAGTCCTCTGCCTCCTCCGAGTCTGCTGCTCCTCTTTTCCCCCCTGCACTAAATTGTTTTCTTGTTCTTTTCTGGCTGAGCAGGAGGAACATGATGAAGGTTATTTTCAATCAGTGTTTCACCATTCCAGCGCCTGACATTGTGGAAACACGGAAATCCTCAACAATGAGGTTGATGTTGTTGTGTGTTTTCACTCATTGTCAGCGAATCCTGAGAAAAGATCAGAACTGACTGTGTTTTTCTTTTTTCTGATGCACTCAGACACAGTCGCAGAGGCTACAACAGATATACGTCTGGAAACAAGTCGCAAATATGTGTTTTTATACGTTTGAACAGCTGGATTTAAAAAAAAAAACGTGCTGAAGACTCCTTTGGAAATGTTAGGCCATGTTAAAAATCCAAGTATCTGAGGGGCACGAAGGGTTAAATTTAATGGAGGAAGACCCTTCATCAAAGGCTTATGTGTTACCATTTAAGATGAAATATGGGAAGAGAACGGATATTCAGGAAACGAACGACAATCGAACGTCTGACGATGTGGAGCTAAACAGCACGTGGATTTAGCAGACTTGATATTTTTCAGGATCAAAGTCTGAAACCATCAAGGCTCGCTGCCGTCAGTTTGTAAAGTTTGGTGAAACGTTGGAGTTCATCAAACAGCTGCTTGTAGAGTTATTCATGGAGTTTCTGGGGCGTTGCTGCGCTGCTTCTACCGTGAGCTCAGAAACTCCGCACGCGTTCACCCCGATCCAGATCTTCATCCAAACGTTCCCTCTGTCTGTGTTTATCTTTGACCGCTGACTCTCTGATGACAGCCCTCCATGTTTATCTCTGTTCATGTGTCGTAGGCATGCTCAGTTTGAATTTGTTGGATCTGCACGTGCCTCACTGTCGTGGTGAAATGAGTGAACTGGACAGTTATTTACAGCCGTGCATGCTGCTAATGCTACGTTCCATAACAGTACGTCAAGACAAATGGACCCATCTATGTGATGACTGGACATGCAAACAGTTTCCGTTCACAAAATCAGCATCGCTGCCTGCAGAAAGTTTCAGTTTCACGCGACTTTTAATCAGAACAAAAGTCTTTTAATTACCTTAACGAGAACATGCACATGCAGTTTTCTGGCTCTTTGTGAAATCTGACCTCTGAGGGTCGCTCTGACTGTAAATGAATCTCCCTGTGAGCACAGAGTAACTCTTGATTTGTATCTGAAAATGAAGGCCAGGGTAAACCCTGTTCAAACAAAATCCCCTGCACAACTTAACTCTAAACTCGATTAATCAGAGAAAGTAAACAGCGCTCTGCAAACTGAAGAGGTGGTAAAAACCCAGTCTGTTTTTTAATGGCGGGACTGCAGCTCCGCTCACATCCGTTTGACTCGCAGCACTTAGCACCAGCTGTATCAGGTATTACATAAAACAGTGGTGCCGCTAAAAAACTGTCACCTCCACATGAATTTTTATGAGCAGTGAGTCACTGAGGGTTTTTTTTACTCTTGGCTAAATATCACTGGGAACATCTGACAGGTGCAAACTATTCAGACATGCACAGCACCGTGTGGTCTGTAGAACAGAATTACAGCAGTCAGACATTTTCATCTCCTTTTGTTTCATCTCTGTGTTTGAAAACCTGTGAAGAGTGGGGCCTTTGAGATTAAGATGTTGGTTTTGTCATGTGCTCAATGAGCTCCTCAAACCAAAGGTTCTTGGTCAAAACAAGAAAATGTTGACGCGTGTTAATGGTTTGGTTTGGTTTGTCACAGGTGAAACAAAAAAGATCATTGGGTTTGATGTCCAGCTGACGGGAAGTTAAAGCAGCCATTGACTTAAACCTTCAACCGTGTATTGATTTGGAGACGGATTTTGATTTCCGACGGTTTTAGGGCCACTGGAAACATCTCACAGTCGCTTCAAATTGAAGACACGTTGTTGAAGGTTTGAAAATGAGCTTCTCTCAGAAAAAGAAGCAGTTTTCCTGACTTTTGCGCATCTGTTTGTCTGTGACTCGGCTCAAACTGAGGTCGCAACAATAACTGCTCCCCCTGGTGGCTGGCTGCAGTACAAGTAAAAAACTCCGCCTCTCTATTCAAACTTTAATAAATTATTACACCTCGTAGAAACGTTTCTCTCATCCGTCTGCTGTGGTGATATTTAGATATGATTGGGCTGCATTGTATTTAAGTCCTCTTCTTTCTGAAAAGTTTCTTTTTCATTCGTTATTAGAGGTTAAAAACAGGGTTTTACGTCTCGTTTAATGATGATTGACAGCTGCCGTACAACCGCACTCCGGAAAACTACGAATTCATTTAGTTATAATATATTTTCTAGCGAGAAAGTTAGAATGTAGATCACGATTATGAGCCCAGTTGTTTGAAATAGCGACTGTTTTTTAATTTGTCTCGCCGTTTTCGGAGACCGAAGCGTCCGCTTGGTGGGTGTTTCCATTCACATACTGTAAACACCGGGCAGAAGCAGCCCCCCTTCACATTTCCAAGTTACTGCGAAGTATTTTATTTTATTTTGAAGTGTTTTCATTATCAGCAGCTGCACGACACAAACCGAGCGGCAGTGGATGAAAAAAATGAACACAAACACCTGTGTTTCCATGGTGATGACGCTATACACCACCTGCTGGGCGTGTGATGAGCAACATTAAGCTGCAAAATGACCAACACACAACAGAATTATGATGACCTGGTTCGGTTATTCCTCGGCAAATACATATTTTCCCGACTACATTCTCATGTCATTAACAATGATAATTTCAGAAACCATCAGTTATAATAAATAAATCTTTAATAGACAAATAAATGAAGTCAGTTCATAGAAATAGTTAAAAACATTACCTACAATCCTGATTTTAAATACAAATAAATATGTTAAAAAGATCAAAATATGATTTTGGCGTTCAGTCCCCGCCACCGGATGAGCCGTTCGGTGTCCTCATCTGTCCCTGAAGGAAAAAAAAAAACATGCGACACGTAAGCTAACGTGCTAACGAATTGGTAGGCTAACAAGTATGAACTCAAACGTCAATACAAAAGTCAAATAACTTACATTTATAAGCGCTCTGTGGTTGGCGCTCGAAGCTGCTGCTGCCGGCCGTCTCTATTTTGTCTTTCGTCTTAGTTCCCAATGCATTGTGGGGCAGAAGCAGTACGTGAAGCAAGCTCCGCTCCATACTCAGAAATCGAAGCCGATTGAGTATACATCCGGGCATTTCTGGCATACACAAAATTTGCATACTGTCCAATGTGAACGCACTGCATACTCAATATGGGGGCGGGGTTAGTATGAGTAGTACGCCATTTCGAACACACCCTTTGGACTGTCCATTCTATAGATAGTCTATGATTTATACCTGAAGTGTTGAGGGAATGAGCTTCCTCCTCTTGTCTCTGAGACGTTTTAGTCCAAGATTCATGCTCTGGAAAAAAAAAAAAAAAACGTTGCTGCGCTTGTCTGTAGGAGGGCCACTCGTCAAGCTCTTATGGGTTTGTTTTTTGACCCCTCCTGCAAATTTTCTGAAGTTTTTTGTTTGTATATATTATTTTCCCAAAATTATGTATTGTTCTCTTTCTTTATGTTTAATTTTCTATACGTGCAAAAAAATAAAAAAAAATAAAAGATGGGACTTTGGACAAACATGTTTTCTTTAAGTCCTTTATATAGCGTGAAAATGAACCAGATATGAGGTCACGCCTCTCTCTCTCTCTCTCTCTCTCTCTCTCTCTCTCTCTCTCTCTCTCTCTCTGTGAAAAGATGACATTTGAGAGATAAACTATTTCATTTGTCTTAAACCAGGATTGAAGGAAACTCTTTTCTTCCAGCTCTTATTCTCTCTGCACTGAAATAGCAAAGGGTACACCGTGTCCTGATATGGATTCAAGCACCTGCAAATTAAAGGTGAAAGTCGGCACTTAAACCTCTTAGTCACAGTTTCATTTCAAATTGAATGTGTTGGAGCGTAAAGCCAACACAATAAAAAAAAATGTGTCCCTGCTCATAAACACGGCACTGTGGGCTCATCGCAGCCTCATCGCGCTTCCTGTCTGTCGTATGTTTTAATCTACCGAGCACATTCAGTTTAACAATCCCCTTAAGGGTGTTTTAGACTCTGATATGAGCGTTTACATGTCAACCAGCTACCTGTAGTCCCAAAGAACAATATCCTCCTGGGATTATTGTCGCCTTATTTAATAAATTATGTTTGTTTATCTGTTTTGTGTTGTTGTTTTGCGCTGTGTCACATTTTATTCGCCCAACACGAGGCTGCATCACGTTTCATTATGTCTTAAATGAGAAAGGAAATGCAGCGAGTCACATTTATCTTTCAGGGCCTTGCTTTCGAAGCCACCCCTGCACCTTAATCCAGTAATTATGGGATTACCATACCATCAGGGATTACTGATCACAGCACGAGGCAGACCTTAATACTGCACAGAGAAATTTTGATATAAGCAGCAGCACAGCAGGAACTGTAGAGAGAAGAATGAAAGAAACCTCTGTGCTCATAATTTGTGATCAGCCAAAAATCAATTTAGTTTTCTGTTTAATTAAGTGAATAACTTGAGCATTTTTTTTAGATATTTTTGAAAAGGTAATTGAATCCAGCACGCTTGATTGTTTTCTGAAGATGTCTTTCACTTTATTGTGTCCTTGAGTTGAAAAAATGCTTAATTGTTGGCAAACATTCTGATTAATTTGGTTGTTTTCCCAAAGTTTTTTCTTGCTGAATCATTTGATTTGGTTCTAATAATTTCTATTCTTTACAAAAAGTTGTAGTTAGCTTGAGAGTCATATGTTGTTATCTTGATTGTTAACCTTTTTCTTTTTTAGCTTAAATTGGTGTTAGCTTGTTTCCCAAAGTTTCAGGTAGCTGTGTTGACTTATACTATGTAGTAAATGCTATTTTTCTGAAGTTGTATTAGTTTGATTAGCTGAAGTTTGAATTAGCTAAATCAACTGATACCATTTGGTTAGCTCTGTAATGTTAAAAAGTTGTAGTTAGCTTAATTATTTGCCCTAGTTCTAGTAAGCTAACTGTTAGCTATGATTAGAAACAGCTTGCTTATTTCTTTTTCAGCCAAAGTTTTTGTTTATTTCAGTTAACTCTTTTGTTTTACAAAAGTTGGAGTTAGCTTGATGATCTAACTGAAGTATTTGCTAATGTTAGCTTCTTCTTGCTTAAATTGTTGTTAGCTTTATGAATTAGCCCAAGTATAATTTAGCTAAACTGTTTGCTAAGGTGAGAGTTTGCTTATCTATTTTTTTGCTGAAGATATTGTTAGCTTAATTGTTTTCCAAAGTTTTTGCCTCCCGAATTAAGAGATACAGTACTGTTAACTCTACTGTTTAAAAGGATGTAGTTAGCTTCATAATCTGCCTAAGTTTTAGTTAGCTGAACTGTTTATTAGGGTTAAAAAGTTAGCTCTCTTTTTGCTATAGTTGTTGTTAGCTTGACTGTTAGCTTCAGATCTTGTCAGCTGGGTTGTTTCCTACAGTTCCTGTAAGCTTGTTAGACGTTATGGTTTATACGCCTGTTAAAGTTGTTCGTAGTTTTATATCATTCCTGAAGTGCTGATATCTGAAATGTTTCCTCAACTTGTTCTCAAAACTGATTGTTCAAATTGTCATAAACTGGGTTATTTGGTTTGAGGTTGTAGAAAACTCACTCTGAGTTTCTTACCTTGACTTTTTTTAAGAGCCAATAGCACTCTACAGAAATGTGTTGAGACACCAGGGCAGTTCTATTGCTGTAAACTAATGTTGTTAGCATATTAGCTGTTAGCTCAGTTAAAAAAAGAGTAAGAAAAAGGCCTAAAGTTGAGGATAGTAAATGCCTGAGATGTTTGTATGTTATGCTAACCCAGCTAGCAGTACAGCTCTTTATCTCTACATGCACCGTGAACCACTCTTCAGTCTGAGCTGTAACCAGAGTAGATAATAAAGATAGTTCTTTCAATAAGCTCACAGCTAATGTTAGCTCAGTAGCCAGCAGCAAGCTGGATATATCTACCAGCAGCAGTTTTATTTAAAGCGTATGAAAATAAAATGTATGTATGGCAGCATTTCCATTGTGATTGTTGAGTTACTGTGTTCAGAGGAGAGCAAGAAGAACAGTTAGCTTCTGCGGGGAGATGGATTAGTGGGTGTTTAAGGAGCTTTCACGACAAAGGAATGAATCACTGTTGTGTTTTATCAATTGAGAACAGAAACACAGCAGTTTAAGGGAAAAAAAAATTACATTTATTTACAATCTTATTTTATGGATTACAACCTGCTGCCGCTAAATATGGAATGAAAGGTACGACCTGAAACGTCTTCTTTCTCTGCTGTCTCTGTCCTGTGTCTGCTTCCTCCCCCGTCTTACTCCTTTTCCCCTCTCAGACCCTGAACTGGGCTCAGCTGAGCACCGTCACGCACTGCCACTCCTTCATTTCATCACTCCATCATTCTTTTTGCCCCTCTGCAGATCTGGGTATTCATCTGTCCATCCATTTGTCTGCTCCCTTTAGCCTGACAAGTGGAAATGACGAGAGGAGACAGCGAGGACAGGGGAGGGGGGGAAAAAAAGTGAGGCGATCAGAGGGGAAGAAGGGGAGGAAGAAAAGGGAGACAGAGTAGATACTTAGGGGATGACTGAAAGCCATTTAAGACACAGATGAGACAACAAACAGAAAAAGAAAGGTGAAAAATGAGACAGGGGACATTCAAAGTGCTGTGAAGAGAAAAACAAAACAAAGAGACGGACGGAGAAGACTACAACGTCAGCTGAGGTTTACCTATCAGGGAAAAGTTTACCTATATTTAAAAAAGTGAATGCCCCTCTTAGAAGAATATTTAACTTTCTAATTAAACTCCAAAAACAACTTTTTTTCTATATATATATAAAGATAATATTCTTATCCAAGCAATTTGCAAAGAAATGTTGTCTTTCGTTTGTTTCTTTTGTTTCTTTTGTTTTGTTTGTTTTGTTTGTTTGTTTGGTCTGTGGGTGGAGTTGTGCTGCTTCAGGAAATAAATCACAACAATTACTTCTTTAAACAACAGGGGGCGCTGTCAGCCTTATACTTCTCATTTCAACATTTGAATTACTGAATAAAGACACACACAAAACATTATTTTAGATAACTGTAAATAAATTCAGGAATAAGGTGGTTAAAAAATACATTCCGTAGTAAAACATTCCAGGGAAAGTAATTACCGTATTAACCTGAATATAAGACGACCCTGATTATAAGACGACCCTGATTATAAGACGCCCCCCTCTTTTTCAAGACTCAAGTTTGAAAAAAGACTTTTTGAACACCAAATTTAATTTTTATACAGAAAATAATTACAGTTTATCTGAAACAAATGATTATAACAATATATTTGAGAGAAAAAGCATCTTATTTTGCCTCATTCACATCTTATCATAACTTCTCCTCAGCTGCCGGTTAACCTGGCCGATCTTCGACCCACTTTCCTCCAGATTGTCGCTACGTTTCTCCATTTTCTGTTCTCTCTTTCTCTTATTTTCTTCTCTTTTCTTTCTTACTGCAATTTTTTATTTTTCTTCTTCGTGACAGGGGTTCGCTTTGGCCTGGGGAGTTAAGTTCAGCATTCGCTTTAAAGATATCTGGCGCCATCTAGCCTTGTGAATGGGTATAAAGTCTAGACCCCGAACGTAAGACGACCTCCACTTTTTCAGTCTTATTTCAATGCAAAGAACACTGTCTTATATATATATATATATATATATATATATATATATATATATATATATATATATTTATTTATTTATTTATTTATTTATTCATTTATATTTATATATATATATATATATATATATATATATATATATATATATATATATATATATATATATATATATATATATATAATTAGATAGGGAAGACGGGAGAAGCAGAGCTTATCTAGTCCCGTGGCCCATTTTCTCAATATTTAGTCTCCTTTTTTCCGGATATATATATATATATATATATATATATATATATATATATATATATATATATATATATAAATACTGAAAAGAGGAGACTAAATATTGAGAAAATGGGGACTTGACTAGATAAGCTCTGCTTCTCCCGTCTTCCCTTTCGGACATGTACAATTTGATCAACTATTGACAATGTGTGATGTTGTATAAGTCTGCAGACGTGCCCGAAATAAATAAATAAATAAAGAATAAAATATTTGGGCCAATACGGTATCGTGTTACGTTTTTCTAGTGTCAGAACCTCCATCCTAATAATAACTTCACAGGCCGCTCCGGACTCGCCATTGTTGCGTCTGGCTCGCTTGTGTGTGAGTTCGCAGCGCGTTGAGGTTTGTAAGAACTTCACCCACCTCCCTGAACTCTGATTGGCTCTTCATGAAATCATACCTCAACCTTCAATCAGGAAATCAGGGGAAAATTAAAAAAAAACAAAAAGTGAGTCAGGGTGGATAACAGCTGTTAGACTTCAGTGGATAATTACACGCCACATTTCACTGTCGCTAACGGTAACGGTGTTGTAACATCTGAAAAAGTACTTAATTAGATGACCTGTTACTGGAAAACAATAACGCCGTCAGAAACGCTGTTATTCCCAACACTGTGTCGAACATACTGAATGAGAAACAGGGACACTGTCAATAGAAAGAACAGTGACATCATCAGCCGGATAATCAACCACAAAGATCAAATGATGTGCAAACAGAGCAGTTACCACCAGGCTGTTTGGAATCTGTTTCTCTTCATTTTTCAGACACTTTTATCGTATCTGCTCTTTAAATCACTTTGAGCTTCATCTCCCTCAGCAGCTCATCTCCATTTTGCTTTATTGGTTTCTCAATAAGTCGTAAACAAACCGTAGTCAGATGGAAAAAAAAAAAAAGGCCTCTTTGACTCATTTAAGTTTTATTGCCGTGTTTTGTTTTTAAATTGGTTGAGAATTCACAGGGGGTCAAAGGTCACCAGGCTCTAGGCAAACATTAGACATTAAATTTCACACTCTGCCCTCGAGACGTTTCGCAGCAGACGCCGAGGAGCAGGCGGACTCCTTTTATACATTCTGCCCTTTCCTCCTGGATCCAGCCACTGTCCCCTGTGGGCTGCCGTAGATGATTCATGATAACTCTTGACTGGGCGATTCTCTCCGCCGTGCTCCGGGTGTGAAAATGAAATGGTTTCTGAATAAGAAACAAGCTGTGTTTTCTGCCCGGAGCTGGGGAACGTATCTTCGTTTATATAATGTTATATGGTGATTTAAAATAAAACAAATGTCAGTGACAGACCACAAATAGACTGTTTACTTACCAACACACAAGACGATTAATTCAAAGGTCAACAGCATCCCCTGAGAGAGGGACAAATGCCCTCTCTAAATCGGATTGAGAGGGTGAAAAATGTGCTCTGTACGTCTGGGTGGCTCCAACACCGTCTGAAAAGAAGTCTGAAATTTGACTTCCCACCCTGCAGAGAGAGGGCGAGAGACGGTGGATATAAATAAAGAGAGAGAGAGAGAGAGAAAGTGGAGGAGCAGTGTGTACCTGTTTTTGACGGATGTGGGGCGAAAGGCGAACAGAGTGGGCGTGCGGCCGCCCCGCAGCCCTGACGCATTGCCTTGTGGGTAATGGGCACTGATGCGTAGCCGCCTGGTTGTCAGTCTCAGGGGTCCAGCTCCATTAGAGAGAGGAGAAATAGGTTCTGAGTGTGTGTGTGTGTGTGTGTGTTGGGGAGAGTTATTGAGAGTTTGAAAGGATCTGGTTCCATTAGGGAATAGCCTATAGGATGCTGTGGTAATTTATATGTGTGTGTTTGTGTGTGTGTGTGTGTGTGTGTGTGATAGGCCTCCATTAAGGGCTAAAGTAATGTGGTCCTGGTTTTAGATGATCAAACAGACTCTCTCATGTCCCCTCGTCCAGCCTGATGAAGACCCTTTCTCCTCCCTTCTCATCGTCTCTGGCTCTCCATCTCTGATCCTTTCTCACCTCAACTCCAGTGAAGTTGGTTTCAACGTTAGTAAAATCAGGATGTGTTGATTTGTAAATCCTGTTTAACCTATAATCAATGAAATACACTAAACTACAACATGCTAACGACGATGGCTGAGATGGATGCAGCTGTAGCTCCTCTTGTTTTTATTTGTGCGTGTGTCATGGTGTGTGTTTGTTGTGTTGGAGCCACAGACTGTATGAGCGCAGTGACCCTATTTATCATGGTCAACTACTTCTACTCTTCCTGTTGAACGCTGAGGCTTACTGAAGCTGAGTGTAAACCAGTGGCGGCTGCTGGTCAGTCAAGGAGGGGAAGCTCAATTTTTTTCTGGTCTACATCATAAATTTGTTTATTTATTAAAACGTAAATTTTAAACACGACGCTCGTTGTTTTTAAGAAAGGTAAACTCGCTGGGGATCGTTAAAGCCTCCGGATCAGTCCAGAACAACTGAATGTAGAAGTTAGAAAGTCTCCGGTAGAGAGTTTTACTTCAAGATCGCTGATTGGCTCATTTCACTGTCAATCAAAAAGGGATTCAGCCTCAGAAAGATCATCCAATCATCATGCAGAAGCTGAGCGTCCAGGCCAGCCCACTGCCTCATAGACCCCCAGAGACGCTGAGCGTCCGATGGGCGGGACAAAGCCCAGCGTTTATCCAATGACCGTCCAGTTTCCACAGTGGAACAACCCACTCTACCCTACACTGTTGAAGTCTGAAGACGCTCAGCGTCCGACTGTGTTAAAGCGCTGAGACGCTGCGGGGATGAATGAGAAGGAAGTGGCACCAGTTACCTGTGATAAGTAGCTGATTCAGAACAAAAGATGAAGGTATTCTAGCGCATATTTAGGCAATGAAATGTACACACAGCAGGACATATCAACACTTTTTATGGGGACATTTCAGGGGAAGCTGAGCTTCCCTTGCAGTCTTAGAGAAATCGCCACTGCTGTAAACATACTGACTGTCTCCCTGTGCTGACTCTGACCCGACCGCGCTGCGTGTAAACAGACGCTTCGTGGTGACGTAGTCGGGCCGTACGTGTGCCTATCGTCTGGGTCAAGTTGGAGTCGTATCTCTCTTTCTCTCCTTTCTTTTTGTGTTCCCTCCATCTCTTCTCTCCCTCTTTCATCTGCCATGATTTGTCTGTCTCTCTCTCTCACTTTAGTTTTCTTCCTTTCTTTCCCCTTCTCTGTTCTCACTTTATATTCTCTCTCCTTCTCCACTCTTCCACTCCCTGTTGCTCTCTCTCTATCTCTCTCTCTCTCCCTCTATTTCTTTCTGTTCCTCTCCACCACTTTAATTTCTCTCTCCGTTTTCACTCTGTCTTTGCCTCCCTCTTGCTTTCCCATCCCTCCCTCATTCTATCTCTCTCCCCATGAGACACACACACACACACACACACACACACACACACACATGCACAGAGATCTATATCAGCCTCCTGTGAGGAGGGAGCTACTTTTCTTTTTGACAGAGAGCTAATGGGACTTTCTGCCTCGTCAGGACAATTACCAACCTGTTGGAACTCTATTTCACACACACACACACTCTCCCACACACACACACACACACACACTAACGTTCTGACCCTGCTTTAAAACTCTTTATTACATTGTCACATTCCCGACTCAGTCGTATTTAGTGTCACAAAAGTTACCAACACAGTCTTTGCACCATCAGAGTGTGTGTGTGTGTTTGTGTGTTTGTGTGTGTGTGTTTAATTGCATCAGCGTGTTCATATCCTCTGCACACGTACACACTCACAGAGCACTAACATCTGTAAACTGCACGCTTCATTTTGCAAACAAACGTGTTTTTTTTGTGCGGGAAACGTCTGCGTCCTGTTAATGTGAGGCTGTCTGTTAAACAGCGTCCTTGAGCGAGAGAGAGAGAGAGAGAGAGGGGGGGGGGGGTGAGCGAGAGCTTTAATGCAATTCAGAGTTGATATAGTGAGACTGTCCTCCACTGTGCTGCATAATAGACTATAGTGCTTTCCATTTAAATCAAGGCCTCAGTTTATTTGAATTAAACCAAATCCAATCAGGGGCAGACTGTGGGGAAATCACCTCTGTGTATGGAGTGAAAAAAAACACTCTTCAAGACACACACTCGCAAAACACACACACACACACATACCACAAAGAGGGAGAAAAAATAACCCACAGCACACAGCAGTACGTTTGAGGATGATGGGTTTTTTTTTTTTTTAATCAGCCTCTTAATAAACCTTCACGCAGCTAATTTACAAAACCAGAAACAGAAATAAAAAGACTGAATTATGATATTTAATCGCTGTAACGAGGGTGTAGATTTAGACATTATAGGAAACTTAATTACTGCAACATCCAGTGACTTAAACGTCACCGTTAAAGCAGCAAAAATTCACTTTGAGCCACTAGGGGGCAGTAAGACATGCTTAACTAGATCCACTACAGGAAAAACATCACAATTCAGTTAATATTTCCTCTTTTTAGTTAATTTCACAGACATGAAGCTGCATCCTGATTCATTTGGATTCTTGTTTTTTGGCCACCTGATTAAATTTTGTCCCACCACCTCCTTTACACTGGCGCTTTGTCAGACGTCTCCATATGTAGCTTCTTAGCTGCCAAATGCTTCAATATGCTCACAATCTGTTTGCTAACTCTTTGTATCTGATGTGTAAATGTGATCGTGTGTGTGTGTGTTCTGGGCAGGTAGTGTGTAGCTGGTTTACCAAAGCTTGCAGACACGTTTCTTTCTTTGGCTGCTGGAATCGAGGTCAAGAAGAGTAGATTTGTTGGACTGGAAACCAAAACAATGAGCTGGATGCTAATACGCTTTTTTAATACGTTGAAAGTGGGATGCTAAACCTGAGTGGGTTCAAACGGGCAACATTTCAAACATCCTCAAGATGCACTGGCTTTGAAAATACTTTATTGATTGGTGTGCTTATGTTAAGACAGATTGTTTATCCTTTGGAATGGCGATAAGACTGTGTATTAGCTACAGTTAGCTTGAGCTGAAGCAACATATTTGCAGCAATAACAGCTACTACTGTAGCTAACATTACACCATTTAGGCCTACACTAAGCTACTTCCACAGCTAATGTCACACCAATAGCATTTAGCAACCTGGACAACAATTAGCTATCAGCTAACAACAATAAACTAATCTTAAAGCTTATAAAAGAGTAGTTAGCTATTGCAAAGCTAACACCAACACAGTTGGAATTTTTCGCTACCAAATCCATAGCAATGCTACCAATAAGCTACTACTGGCTACATCACTGAGCTAACATCAAGACATCAGCACTTGGTTACTATCTAACAATAGAACAGCAGCAATTAGCTACCTGCAAAGCTAACTTTGCACCTACAGCACTACTGGCTACACCACTGAGCTACTACCAAAGCTAACATCAGTACATTGTGTCTGCTGAGATTAAAACAACAGAAGTTAGCTACAATCTGATACTGAGACGACAGGATGCATTTGGTAATAAACCCATCACGATACCTGGGATTAGCTGCTGACTGCTACATTACTGAGCTTCTACCAAAGCTAACATTAACACATCAGCAGTCAGCTTCTGCCAAAGCTAACACCAAGACAATGGCTCAGATTTGCAACTAAACCCATTACAATGTGAGCTATCACCAAAGCTAAAATCAGGTTCATCAGCAGTTAACTTCTACTAGCTAACACTAGAACTACAGTACTTAGCCACCACCAAAGCTAACATCACATCACAATACCAGCAATTAGCTACTAACAGCTACATTGATATGCTACCGCCAAAGCTAACAGCTAGTTGACATCAGAACAACAGTAAACTGTTAACATCAAGAGATTAGCTGTTAACTGCTACAATAGCTCATATCACTACAGTATCAATAAGCTAAGCTAAAATGAAGACAAGAGGCTATTTCTGAGGCTAACAGAGCTAATGAAGAGATTATTCATGTCAGTACAGCAGCTATCAGACACAACAGCTTATAATAGCTAACTATGAAGTTAGCTAAATGTTTGTTTTCTAATTCACAGAGATGAGAAAACCAAGAAAACATTAGTTTTAGTTGTAAACAGGCAACAGCGAGTTGCTCTGAGGAGGTTTTTATGAAACTGGAGAAAAAGTGTGTTTTCAGTAAAACGTAGCCTCCTTTAACACAGTGTGCAATTCTGCTGCTTTTTTTGCACTCTCTCTGTGGAGTGTGAGTGTGTGTATCCAGGTTTTTTTTTTTCCCTAATTGAGATATCTCTACTTTGAATAATAATTTGTCATCTGTTACTTACTGGCAGCATGACAAGGAAGACTCTCCGGGCCGTGTTCTTCAGACCGTGAGTTCTACGGAGGTCTTTTCATTCAGCTGTGACACGGAGCATCTGACAGGCACTGACCCCATTTAAAAAGCAATCGATGGTATGAATATAAATCATGTCGGCTTCTCTTCAAGGCTCAGAGTCTTTGCACAAACCTGTGCGTACTAAATGGTGATAACCTTGCTGATAAAATCATCTGTATTCTTCAAATAATTAATTTCAGAGAGCGCAACTTCCCTAAATGGACTCAGTGTTTTGGCTTTAATGGCTCTTGAAAGGCCAAATTAAGGATTTATGCCAATTATACTTACGGTTCTGAGTCCAGGTCTAAGCCGGGACCTTGTATAAAAATTCTGACAGAAGCAGATGAAAGCACTTGACCGGTGACCCTCGGTCCAGTCAGATGTTTTTGTGAGGAGGAGATGCTCAATTTGCATGCTTATTTTCAAAGCAGCCGTCAAACAGATATGTTTCAGTTTTATAATGAGCTCAGTGTTTCTGCTGCTGTTGCTTTAACATTATTAACTATAAGATCTACAACTGAGATGGATTTTCTTTGTCGAATCAGATGTTGAGAATGTGTGTATGTGTGTGTATTTGTGTGTTTTGAGGGGGGGGGGGGTCATCATTTTCGCAGCCACGCTAGAAGAAATTAACATTTTACTCAGTTTAACCCCGATGAATGGACGAATAAAGTATGATGGAAAAAAAACAACCAACCAACCATTTTTGAGCCACGGCTGAACTAGAGATATCTGCACAAGAAAGAAAACAAAGAGACACAAAGAAAAGATGGATTTTGTTGCTGCAATTGAAACCTGTTTAGATTTATGAATTCATCTCCCCGATGAAAAAAAAAAAAATACAAAGAAAAAGAGAAATTTAATTAAAATGACAAATTGAGCTGAAATTTAATCCAACATTGGGTGAACAAGAATGAATAAATTGGGAAACTTTGAGAAAGAAAGAAATTCTGAAAAACTGAGAGGACTATTAAATCTTTTTGCCGTCAATTTTAGTACAAGAAACTTTACTTGTTGAGACAAAGAAACTTCTGGTTTCTGAACTCCTCAAACTTGTCAGTTTTTCCAAAATCAGAGAAGCGACGGCAGAATTCTCCATGCAGGTCATCCAGTGATTTCCTCACAGTGATTTCTTCATGTTGAGGGGCCTCTTTCAGTGTTGCCAGTGTGGAGAAATGAGTTAATGACTTGTTTGACATTTGCTTTGAGAATAAAGCTAGCTTGATTTTGAAGGCTCTGACATTTGTGTACATTTCATGCACAAACTGGTCTTTCTCTTGTACCTTCACGTAGCTTCAGCTCATTCATTCAGTTTGTTCACAAACCCAGACGATGTCACTCAGCTCAAGAATATCGTCAGCTTTCTCAAGGTGCTCCAAAAATGAGATAATCTCCTTCTTTAGTTCCAGCACTCGTTGACATACTGTCCCCAAACTTAACCAGCAGACACTGGAATGGTTAATCAAGTCCCGGTGATCGACGTCAGTCTCTCCAAGAAACTTAATAAACTGAGGATGCTGAAGTCCCCTCGTCCGGCTTACTACATGGTCAAGCTTCAACACGGATTTGCACGGTGGTTTAGGCAGTGTCCTGTTCTGGGTTGTCCTCTTTCACCCTCTCCTGGATTCTTTTGCGCAATCCGACATTTTTTTTCCAGTCAGATTTGGCGATCCATCCACGGTAACGTTGGTGAGCTTACTCCAAGGTAGCCTGTGCCTCGAGATGACCCCTGACACACTGTTAGTGTCTTCTTTCCATGTTTTCCCTTACAGGGATTCAATGGGCAAAAACTCCTGTTATCTCAATATTTTCTTTAATCCCTAGGTTGAAAATTAAAAGCTGAGCGGTGTCCTTAATATCAGTCAATCAGTCAATCAACAGACCTTTGTAACATTTAGCAAGTTACAATGGAGAGGAAAACTTCCCTTTTACGGGCAATGTCGTTACTTTCATTCAGTAAATGACTCAGCTTTTTTGTTCAGCTTGCCAGCTAAGTCTTCATCAATTAGCTCAACACGGCAAGTCACTGCCCTGCGTGATAGGCTCGTCTCTACCAGGCACGCTTTGAGAAACTCCCCTTCAGAGAAAGGCTTACTGGTCTTTGCTAATTTGAATGCCAGTAATTAACCTGCCTTCGTGCTCGATTCCTGGACGGCAGTTTGTTGGATAAAGGTGTTTTGCTGAGCCTGCAAACGAGCTACCAACCTCTGAGCGATATGGATTGATCTATGGCTGTCCATTGTTGCGTTGACTGGTTGTTAGCGTGATTAGTATGCTTGGTGGAAAAGTGACGGCCGACACTGACTCGATGCTCGCTGTCGACTTTTCTTTTCTTTGGCCCACTCATTGCTGCTAATGGGCTCTGCTGTCTGAGCAGCAGCAGAGTAAGGACAAAGAGTTGCACAGGCTTTGCAAAATCAAGCGTATCACTGAGCCTGACACACCACCTGTCGGCGGAATTACCAGGCATTACAGGATAAGGTCAAATGAATGCAGTCATAATTATGATCTGATGTAATTTGGGTCATTCTGTGCCAATCTTTGGCGGGCTGAATTAAAAAAAGCAATGAGCTGAATGGGAAATCCTTCTCATTGTGTTGATTTAGTGTCATTTCTTGTTATGTGACTCTCATTGGTATCATATCAGATCACAACAACCTGAGTTGATTGAAGTTGTGATTTTCTGTAATAATTCTGTAGACGTATACAAGCTCTGTCTTGCTTAGGACTCGAGAACAAGACTGAGTCTATTGGACCCATAATCCAGGATCTGTGATTGAAGGCCTTCAAGTATTTATGAAGACCTTGTCTTGAAATTTGACTCGAGACATCTCTGAAACTTCTGCGCCGTCAAACCTTTTTCTTCTACTTTTCATGGCATGTTTTCGCCGGTGGAAGTTCAGTCACAAGATAAAGGTGCGTGATGTAACCAAAGTATGAGAAAAGAAGTCAAACGGATGCGAGCACTCTCAGAGAAACAGAAAATAAAAGATGTGACATCTCTTGTTGTTGTGCGTCTGCTCATGCATGAAACTCCAGTCAGCTCATGTTGACATCAGGTCTGGTTCAATCCTGAAATAGATCTGAACTGTCATCCAAACAGCACCAAACAGACACGAACGTCAGGAGAAAAGGCCTGAGTCTATACCCACGATGCCTTGCAGGATGTAAGGAAAACACATTTTCAATCATGGCTGACCTTAGCAGAAATGGAACCCGTAACCCTGGCAGCGTCTGCGTCGTGTTCTTTTAATCGATCTGCGACAGAAAACCAACATGAGTTTGACTCTGACAGTCAGCGCTGCTGCCCTCACTGCGCAGCTCGCTCTGAAAACTTCTGAAACTTTACAGTTAGTGTTATAATTACCGTGTTTGGAGACCTTATACAAACACACACACACACATACTCGCACACACACACATGTAGGTGGTAGCAGATGCCGGCCTACAGGCTCTTCACGAGGTTAGCCAGCGCTGTAAAGGTCACGACAAATTACAAGTGGTCAGCCTGCTTCTGTCTGCAGCGATCATAGCAGGCTCGCTCAGTCTGTCAGCACACAGCTACACCACTGACCTTTTAGGTGTGTGTGTGTGTGTGTGTGTGTGTGTGTGTGTGTGTGTGGCTAGAGATCGTGAGTGTGTTAATGTTATCATATGCATGTCACAGGAAATCAGTTCCATCTCGTCTTCAGATCTCAATTTCTGAGTGCAGTGATACATACAGCATATCTGTGTGTCTGTGAATTTACTGAGTGCATAGTAGTGTGTGTGTGTGTGTGTGTGTGTGTGTATGTGTGTGTGTGTGCTTGTGTGCGTCTAACTTGTCACACCTCAGTTTTATTTCTGAGTCATTTTTATCCTTATGTTGTTGTGAACTGTTCTGTCTTCATTTCTATTTCTAGATTGAGCTTGAACTGTGAAAATGTGTGTTATTGTGATATATGCTGGGTAATCGTATTAAAGTGTGTTATAGTGTGTTTTGTGTGTTTTTGTGTGTTATTGGTGTTATTGTGATATATGCTGGGTAATTGTACTAAAGTGTGTTATAGTGTGTTTTGGTGCGTTTTAGAGTGTTTTAGTGTGTTATAGTGTGTTTTTGTGTGTTATTGGTGTTATTGGTGTTATTGTGAATTATGCTGGCTAATTGTGTTATAGTGTGTGTTGGTGTGTAAAAGTGTGTTATAGTGTGTTAAAGTATGTTTTAGTGTGTTTCAGTATGTTGTATCATAAGTTGTGATGTGTTTTTGTTAGAAATTGTGTTGTATTATCATGTGTCATTGTGTGTTTTCATGTGTTTTTTGTGTGTGTGTGTCTTGAATTTCCAGTGTCTTACTGTGTGTTTTATTGTGTTAAAGTTAGTTTTTGTGTTGTGTTAATGTGTTTATTGTGTGTTATGTTTCATTTAATAGTGTCACTGTGTGTTATTGTTTTGTTGTGTTGTGTTGTTTTGTGTAATAATTAGTTATTGTGTTGTGTGTTATTGTGTTGTGTATTATTGTGTTTTGTTGTGTTGTGTTGTGTTGTGTAATAATTCTTTATTGGGTGTTTGTGTGTGTTGTTTTGTTGTGTAATGTTGTTTTATTGTATTTTTGTTGTGGGTTATTGTGTGTGATTGTGTTGCTGTAAATGAGAGCATTTATTGTATGTTTCTGTATGTTTTGGTGTGTTATTGTGTGTTACAGTGGGTTACTATTTGTTATGGTGTGTTATGGTGTGTTTTGTGTATCATTGTATGTTAGGGTGTTATAATGTGTTTATGTGCATTTTTGTGTTTTGTGGTGTTTTATTGTGTGTTTTGGTGTGTTATGGTGTTGTACAGTGTGTTGTTCTGTTTTTGTGTATTTGGTGTGTTATGGTGTTGTACAGTGTGTTGTTTTGTTTTTGTGTATTTGGTGTGTTATGGTGTTGTACAGTGTGTTGTTTTGTTTTTGTGTATTTGGTGTGTTATGGTGTTGTACAGTGTGTTGTTTTGTTTTTGTGTATTTGGTGTGTTATGTTGTTGTACAGTGTGTTGTGCTGTGCTTGTGTATTTTGGTGTTTTATGTTGTTGTACAGTGTGTTGTGCTGTGTTTGTGTATTTTAGTGTGTTAAGGTGTTGTACTGTGTGTTGTGCTGTGTTTGTGTATTTTGGTGTGTTATGTTGTTGTACAGTGTGTTGAGCTGTGTTTGTGTATTTTGGTGTGTTATGTTGTTCTACAGTGTGTTGTGCTGTGTTTGTGTATTTGGTGTGTTATGGTGTGTTATCGTAAATGATGCTGTTTTATTGAATGTTTCTGTCTGTTTTGTGTTATTGTGTTTATATGGTGTTTAATGTTAAGTTTTGTTTATAGTGTGTATCAGTGTATGTCAGTGTGTATCAGTGTATGTCAGTGTGTATTAGTGTGTGTGAGTGTCTCTCTGTATCACGTCTCTCTCCAGCTCTGTCTTTAGGTCATTGGCTCTCTGCCCAGGCTTCGTACTCACACTGACACTGAGCTTCTCTCACTTACTGTCCTTTGTTGTTTACATCAGTGTGAGTGAGAGAGAGAGTGTGTGTGTGTGTGTGTGTGTGTGTGTGTGTGTGTGTGTGTGTGTGTGTGTGTGTGTGTGTGTGTTCACAGGTGTTTATTTTGATCATGAACTTGATGAGAGTGTTTTAAAGTTGAGCGGTGTTAGTCGCGCTGTTTCACGTCTTTGGTTGTATGTTCTTACGTCTTTGACTCTGAAGACTCCACATCAACACGTGTGTTTCTGTTTGTGTTTTGATAAGTGTCCATGTTAAGTAGTGTGTTAGTCTTAGCTTATCTGTGTCATAGCTGCAGGATTCATCAGTGTGTGCACACAACACACACACACTTTAACCACAAACAGTCAACTCTCCACTGAAGCTGTACATCGATTTAATCTGCTGGATACAGACGAGTGTTAAAGAGTTAATCAGGTCAAATCCATACCTCAGTGTGTGTGTGTGTGTGTGTGTGTGTGTGTGTGTGTGTGTGTGTGTGTGTGTGTGTGTGTGTGTGTGTGTGTGTGTGTGTGTGTGTGTGTGTTATGGTGTTAAAGCTGCGTTATGTTGATGCAGTTGCAGCTGTGTGTGTGTGAGAGAGAGAGAGAGAGTGTGTGTATTTGATGGATCTCTGGATTCTGGGCTCATCATGTTTATTCAGGTGTGTTTCAGAGTTTTTGTGACTGATTGAAGCTCGAGCTGAAAAATCATCAGAGGTGTAAAAGATTTGAGTTTCACAGCTTCAACTTTTTCAAACTTTCTCTTCATCTAAGCTTTCAAACAGGAAGTGACAAAACTTTACAAATGAGCTGAAAAGTACAAAACCTCTCATCTTTTTCACTTTCTTCATGTTTTCTGTTTTTTTTCATTTCTTCAGTTTTCTTTGCATGTTTTCTTTTTTTATACTTTCCTTTTTATTTATTTTTATTTATTTATTTATTATTATGCTGGCTTTTGTTATTCATTCATTTATTCATTCATTCATCTTCTTTTTCTTTCTATTTATTTGTGTCTTGTTCTCTTTTTCAGTTTTTAGTTTTTTCTCCTTTTTTTCTCTTACCCCTTTGTTCTCTTTTCTTATTATTTTCCTTTATTTTCCTTCTCTGTTTGTCTTTTTCTAATTTTTCTTTTCCATTTTCTTGCTTTTTTACCTTCTTTCTTTTTGTGCTGTTTTTTTGTTTATAAGTCTTGTTTTTTCTTCTTCTTTTTCCTTTATCTATATTTATACTTTCCTTTCTTTTCTTCTTCTTCTTTTTCCTTTATCTATTACTCTTTTATTTCATCTCCATTATTCATTTCATTGCTTATTTTCCCTCTGCTCTTTCTTTCCTGTTTGTTTATTTCTTTCTTCTTTCTACTCTCTTCATTTTTATACTTTCTTTCTTTCTTTCTTTCTTTCTTTCTTTCTTTCTTTCTTTCTTTCTTTCTTTCCCTTTTCTGGCCAATGAAAAAAAATGTCCAGTAATTTTTTTCATCATTATGAGAAAAAGTCTTTTTTTTTTTTTTTTTGTGGCCCTAATCCTTTTCCGTATTCTTCCCTCTTATTTTCCTCCTTATTTTGTACATTTTTGTCTTTCTTTTTACTCCTTTCTTTTTTTCCCTTGTTTTCTTTCTATCCCTCTTTCTTTGTCTCATCCTCCCTCTTCCTCTCCTCGTTCTGCTCCCTCTCTCCACATGAATAATGAATCAGTTGAGGCCACCTGACAAATAACGAGAAAGTTATGGAGCTCTTACTGATCCTCTCTCCCCCCTTTCTCCCGCTCTCCCTCTGTTGTAATCAGGAAGTCTCTGTAGAGTTAAGCCTCATGCTGAAGATCTGTATCCCTCCTGACGAGTGTGTGTGTGTGTGTGTGTGTGTGTGTGTGTGTGTGAGAGAGAGAGAGAGAGAAACCAAAGAAAGGTGTGCTCTGATCTTTAATTCAGCAACAATAAAAACAATGATATGTGTGTTTGCCAATTGTTTGTTGATTGTTTGTGTACGTGTGTGAGAGAGAGAGAGAGAGAGAGAGAGAGAGAGAGAGAGAGAGCGATAAGCCCAGTGAGGTCCGTGTTATGTGATGTTGGACTGTGCATTAAAAAAGATGAGTGTGTGAGAGAGAGGGAGAGAGAAAGTGACAGAATGAGGGCAATACAAACTTCATTTATGCTCCTATGGTATTCATACGCGCCTGCAGGCACAAACACACAGCAGCTCAGTGCTCATGATGTATACTACATGCAAAACCAGAATGAATAATAACACAGAGTGACATAAACACACGTACATACAGAGCACATGGCAGATGGTGAATACAGTGGGACTGTCTGGAAACAGCAGGGAGAGGAGGAGAGGGAGGAGACAGATGGAGGGACGGAGGTGAAGAAGCAGAGAGGCAGCCCTACAGCCAGGAGTTACTGTCGCTTTAACACAGCAGCTTCAAAATAAGCCAGAAAAAAGTGACGAGGAAAACTCGACCTGAGGGTAAAACATGTTCAGTTTAAGATGTGTCCATTTGATGTCAGGTTGTAAACTTGTGATTACAGAAATCCACCTTTAAATTCACATCACACCTGCGTTACAGCTAATAATCCTTACAAAACTGGATCGATAAAAACAAACCGACCAAGCGGACATGAATGAAACGCCTGGATTCTTTACGTTAAATCAGCTTTGTGCCACGTCTTAAATGTGTGAAAAAGTGCTTTATAAATAAAGTTTGATTTGTCTTCTGTATTATTCCAATAATTCCACACTGCACCATACTATAGAATCTGACCTGATGAGACACAACAGGACACAACGTAATACATTAGGATGAGACACAGTATGTTACGATACAATACGCTGAGCAACAACACGACGTAATAAATACACAACCGGACAGGAAAGAAGACGTCACGATAAGACGTGACATGATACGATAAAATCTCTGACAAATACGATATAGACAATACAAGAGCAAACATTTAACTTAGAAACAGAATATCAGGCTGTGATACAACACACTGTGATACAATTTGATTTACTACTATATAATATGTTGCTAGGATACAATACAACAAGATATGATGTATACTATGATAAGATACGGTACAATGCAACTCAACACAGGAAGCCAGGATATAATATGACACATTAAACTGAGATAAGTTACAATAGGATACAGTATAACACAATATGATACATCCCAATACAATACAATAGGATACAGTATGACACAATATGATACATCCCAATAAAATACAATATGATACATCCCATTACAGTACAATACAATACAATACATCCCAATACAGTACAATACAATACAATACAATACAATATGATACATCCCAAAACAATACAATATGATACATCCCAATACAATACATCCGAATACAGTACAATACGATACAATACAATACAATACGATACATCCCAATACAGTACAATACAATACAATACAATACAATACAATACGATATGATACATCCCAATACAATACAATGCAATACAATACGATACATCCCAATACAATACAATACGATACGATACAATATAATATGATACGATACATCCCAAAACAATACAATACAATACAATACAATACAATAGAATATGATACAATACATCCCAAAACAATACAATACAATATAATACGATACAATACAATACAATACAATACAATAGGATACATCCCAAAACAATACAATACAATATAATACGATACAATACAATACAATACAATACAATAGGATACATCCCAATACAATTCAATACAATACAATACAATACAATACAATACAATACAATATGATACAATACAATACAATACAATACAATGCAATACGATACATCCCAAAACAATACAATAAAATACAATACAATACGATATGATACATCCCAATACAATACAATACATCCCAATACAATACAATACAATACAATACAATACAATACAATACAATACGATACATCGCAATACAATACAATACAATACAATAACATACATTATGACACAATTTGATAAAATAAGGAAATTCTTAAGAAAAACAAAATGTTACAATATAATTTGATACAATACCGTACAATATGACACTGTATGATACAATACAATATAATAAATTACAATATATCATGATACAATATGACAAACAATACGATAGGTCATAATACAATACATCCTGATACAATACAATACAGTACAGTACAGTATGAAAATATATCATTAGCCTTATACCATAATTGCCTGAGTCATATTTCAAAGTCTTCAGAAAATTAGAACGATCAAGTTTTAATGTATATTTATTTATTAATGCCAAATATGACATTGTTAGTATTGTGTATAGTATTATTGTTAGCTCATTTATTCCATTCAGTTTCTTAGACTTAGGCATTTATGCCATGTATCCTGTGTTCACATCATCTCAATAAGTTACTGACCTTTGTGAGTCACTAATCTGTATATTATTTGTGTATCATCCCTGTATAATTCAGATATATTTATGTCTAATGGTGTAGCTGTGCGCTGCACCTTAATATGTACATTATAATCTATAGAATATATTTATATTCATAGTATTTATTTATTCATAGCTTTGGTAAATTGTTTTGTCCATACCTGTAGAATATTTTACACTTTCTGCTTATTGCACATCTGGTGTGATACCAAACCTCACTTGGTTACCTGTTAATGTTCAATGACAATAAAGTTGAATCTCATCTCATTATGATACAATATGATAAAATACAGCTTTTAGATTTTCTATGATAAAAACAAAACATGAACCCAGCTCTAGAGAAGGAGCCACAGGTCGTGTAAAAGGTCAAGGTTACCCAGTGAAACCAGAGCACACTAAATAATATCCTCCACTGCGCTACAGCAAAGAGTCCTTTTCTATCAGTTTTTGATGTTCAAACATAAAAACACTTTGAGCCACATGGATCTGATCTCCAAGCTGTGAGCTCCATCAATAATTCCTGGCTCATGTCACCATCCTATCTGGGCTGTGTGGACACAAATCTGGCTGCGGTCTGGATATCCTGAGCGCCATCATTCATTTATTGCCTCCCTGCTGATGTGTATACATGAAAACCCACTGAGCTAACATGGAGAGGAAACAAGCCAGTTGTTCAGCGCAGCTGAACATCACATCGTTCAGCCACAGCCGCTCTGCATATGTACTCGTCTCTGTGCAGAGGAGGGATGTCAGACTGGAACAACACCGGATCCAAAGGACAAGAGCTGCCAACACCTTCAGGTCTGGACTCACACCTTATCAGTCGAAATACAAAAACATCCATAGAGGTTTATCTCAAATCTGGTTTATCATGATATTTCATTTGTGTTATGTAATTTTACCCCCTTTGAGTCTGAGGTCAGTTCCCTTTTTACTTATTTGTCAGCCGTCTGGAAACGGTGACGGTTTCATCTGTACCCCCCGTGTGGAGAAGAAAAAACGAGGGGGAAACAGAAGCGTGCTGGGAAACTGAGACACAGCAGGACTGAACAGGTTGTAAGGAATTGGCTCAGAGAGGAAACTGCAGGCGAGGAGGCATCTGTCATCCTCAGCAGCCCCCGGTTACAGCACTTCATTCACTTTATCTGCCTTTTACGACACGGACGAACAAGATGCCGGCCGGGGGCTGCTGCTGCTCTTTATCCAGTATCTTTACGCTCGTGCACCTCGTAAACTTTTACTGTTTTTCGGAGGCTTTTATTCACTTTACAGGAGGGGGGGGGCGGTGTACGCTGTTAGCAGAGACCTAACCTTGGCTGTGTTAAAGCTGCGATTACCATTCGCTTCATCTCTTCTTCTCTGTTCTTAAACCAGCGCTCCTTCTTTCATCTGCCCCCCCCCATGAGTTCATCACCTCTCCTTCTTTCAGATCCCGTCTCTTTTTCTTGTCCCTTCACCTGGTCTCTCTCTCTCTCTCTCCTCCTCCTCTTTCATCTCCTCTTATCTCTGGCGCTCTATCAGCTCTCTTCCTCCTGAATTTCTCCTGGCTCTTCATCAGCTTCCTCGCTCCTCGCTTCTCAAAGGCGTTTTTCACACTGCAGTTAAAAGTCACCTGAATCTGACTTTTTGGGCCTAAATGTGACCCGTATCTGCTTTGTTCCTGACAGTCTGAACAGTCACACTGAATCTGACATTATCCAGTTGGATTCAGGCCGCTTTCAAACGTGGGACTGAATCAGATTCATGTCAGGTTTTGTTGAAGGCGACTGCGGTCTGAACGGTCAGGTCGTATTTAGTTCATAGGAAGAGTCAACTCTTTATTTTCATCAGGAAAAAAAAGTTTGATTCGACCTTTTTCCGTGCTTTAGAAATCAGCAGTAGAACAAGAGCGAATTTCACCAAAAAACATGTTTTAGACAAAAACAAAAAAATTAAGAAAACGAGCTTATATTCGTTTTTAGCGCTCGTCTCCAAAGCTCTGCCCTTTACCCGAACTTCTCCGACTTGTAACAGCTCGCTATTGTCTCTCTGTCGTCTGCTGCCCCCTACAGGGGTCAGTTTGTCAGTACATGAGTTTACAAGCCTGGTATTGGTGGAAAAGCTCCGCCAGACCTCCTGTAATTGATGTCTACAGACGTCAGTGGCCGCCATTGAGTTAATGCAACTTTGACGTCATTCTGGAGCAGCACACATCATAGTAACACACAGGTCACTTCAGGAGCGTGAGCTGTTCACATCACAGTCCACACACTGTTTCGATGTGATAAAAATGTGATTTAAACAGCCAAACAAAAAGTCTGATTTCAACATGAAGGCCTGCAGTGTGAACGCAGCCAGAAACAGCCCATGCTCCCCTGATAATCCAAACTTTTTGGAAAGAATCCAGACATGTAACCTCGGATTTTTCACCTTAACCTGTTAAAATCCAACACACACACACACTCGGAAACCCTCTCGACTTCTTGGATAAGCCTACAAACAAACACACAGGACCCCTGGGCCTCCCTGCTCACTAGCTAAACCAAATGTAGCCTTGAATTTCAACCTTAGTTAGCTGTTCAGTAGGCAGGACCACAGAGACAGAATCCTGTATGCTTACAGGGTCTTCACCTGCCCCACCTCCACCTCTCATACTCCTCTCCATCACTCTCCCCTTCTCTCCTCTCACACACACAGGCCTTTCAGCACACACACTCCTCTCCCACTCAGGCTCTTTCCAGTCTTTTTTGGCACTTCAGCTCTTTGTAGCATGCAGGCACTGAGCTTCACAGTGTTAGCGGCTCCTTTTAGAGAAAAGGGTTCAAAAGATCCCACGCAATACACAGAGAAACACACACACAGGAGAGCCAACACCTTCCAACAAAGCTGAGCACACACACACACACACACACACTCACACACACACACTCACGCACACACAGGACACACGTAGGACACATGCATGCAGGGAAACACACTGCTTGTACATACATACATTTCACATCTGTATATATATATACATATATATGTGTGTGTGTGTGTGTGTGTGTATATATATATATATATATATATATATATATATATATAGAGAGAGAGAGAGAGAGCGAGAGAGAGAGAGAGAGAGGAAGAGATATTGGACATTGTTGAAATATATGCAGCTCTATGTATAGAAATATATATATACATGCAAAGAAATCAAGTATATACAATATAAAGGGTTCATAGGTGTATATTTTTTTACAAGCAATAATATGTATAGACATATATGTCAAGAAATTAAGTATTATATATAGTGGTAATTGTATATTTGTATATAAGCAGCTGTATGTGTAATATGAATGTGAAGAACACACACACACACACACACATATATATATATATATATATATATATATATATATATATATATACACACACACACATATACATATATATACATACACACACACACACACACACACACACACATATATATATATATATATATATATATACATGCATGCATTGTGGTAAATAAATAGTTATATGGAAAGAAATCAAGTCATATATGCAATATTGTGTATACTTGTATATTAATACTATTGATAGTTATACAAATATAGCCTATATGCCTATATGTAAAAAATTAACCCTTTTATATAGGGATAACATTAAGTGTATATTTTTGCATGTCAGCAGCTCATTATGTTATATATTCTATTCATTATGAGGAGCGTTTATTGATTGTGGAACATGTTAATTGAAGGGGTCTCCATGTCTTCCTGCTCCTGTTGGAGCATGTAGACTTACAGCACATGCAGGAAACGGTCGGCAGTTTGCCGTCTTTGATTTGGTTTTTTGTGGACCCATGTGTTGTCTTTGATGACTATTTCGAGTTGTTTGTTTTTTTCTTTTTCTTTTGCATGTTGGAAATAAAGTAATTAGTTGAGTTCAGAGCTCTTTGTCCCACGGCCTTGGCCTCGCTTCAGTACCAGCGCTTGTGGTTTGCACCCTTTGTGCTATATAAATCTATACACTGATTTCTATTTTCAAAGCAAAAGAGCTCCACTGTTGATTATGGATGTTGTTGTTTTTCTCCCCCTTTGTTATTTCCGACTGCCAAGAAGAATTATAGTGCAGCAGATTGTGTCTTTGAAAAACACACACACACACACTCACTTTTCCAGGCAGAACGGGAAGTCAAATAATTCATGCAAATGTTGCAATCAACAGTTCATATGCTGCACACACAACACACAGACCATCTGCCTCACAGAGAAGCTCATGCTGAATTTAAATGTGGAGCACGGCATGGTGGTAAGCGAGGCCGTGCGCACTTAGCGTCAGAAAAACTACAAACGGCAGCTGACAGGGAGGTTTGTTTTTGACCTCATTGACAGGTTTTATCTGTGATGAGGTCTCAAATCAGGTGTTTTTATCCACTGTGAGGCCGTCAGAGGTGACAACGCACCGTCAGACTTCACATCCTCGAACGACAGGAGGCAGATTTTCTAGAAACCCCCTCATGGAGACGAGGCTGCAACCCTTGAGGTTGAGCTTTCAGGTGCTGTTGAAAATGTCAAGGCCAAAAATCCAGGACAAAGAGGTTGATGTTTGCTGGAAAGCAGCTGCAGGATGGATACACACCGACACACTGAGATGGAACCGCTGGTTCTCCACAATTTCTATCTCAAACTGTGGCGATGATTTCACTCTCTGGAAAACTCACTTGCTGTCTTTAAGGCGCTGCGAAGACTCTCTGGTTGGTGTTGATTGCAGTGACACCTGTGGCCAGAATTGGTAGTGCTTATAAAGGGTGAAGACTCCAATTCCCATGAGCACCATCACCCAAAGGCGTGCATTTGTCTTCATTTATAACGCTTGTTTACGCTCTAAACGAGGCTTGAAAGTGGCGTACCACACTTCCCACACAAAGGTTGGGAAACAAATTTGGCGGGAGATTGTGCGCACCTGTACGTCAGCTTGCTTCAGTGAGATGAGTCTGTGCTGAAGAAACACCTGATGAGAAAGATGGAGGTGGAAGAAGAAGCAGAGCAGCTGTGACCACGTCACCGCCACCGTTACTTAGTGATGTCAGAATAACAAACCAATCGAATAACTTCTACGGGTTGCTACGACAGATTGTTGTGTTTGTGTACCTGACAGGATCGTGTGCACATATGTGTGTGTGTGTGTGTGTGTGAATGGGTATGTGTGTGTTCTGTATGTCAGGGGAATAAAGGATGTGATGCACCTGAGGTAAAGCAAGGCATCAAGAGTGATCTCTGCACAGGAAACATTAACCTGAGAAGAAAGGGAGAGGATCATACGTGATGTGTGTTTGTGTGTGTGTGTGTGTGTGTGTGTGTGTGAGGGAGGGAGAGAGAGAGAGAGAGAGGGAGTCTGTTTTGATTTTCTGTTTTCTTCCCTCCACTTTATGCGATGGCCACTGGCAGCGTTACCTGCTTGAAATGCAGCTGCTCACTGTGAAGCCTGAGGTCCCCATCTGTCTGTGTGTGTGTGTGTGTGTGTGTGTGTGTGTGTGTGTGTGTGTGTGTGTGTGTGTGTGTTCGAGAGGCTGATTCTGAGGATCAGTTTCAAAGATCTAAACTTTTAGAAATCTGTGTAACTTGTTAGAGACTATCATGTGCATGTGTGTGTGTGTCAGGGTGTGTGTGTGTGTGTCCTAAACTAGTAAACAACATGAGCTGGTCTGCAGACAATCGTGTCCTTGCACACATCATGTTTTTAGAGAAATAGGAAGTGTGTGTTGACTTTCTAAGAATTTGTCTCTTTGTCTGGGCTTGTTTACTGTGTATGTGTCCTTGTGCTTCTTCTGTGTGTGTGTGTGTGTGTGTATGTGTGTGTGTGTCATGTTGGGTTATCACGCCCTGTGCCTGCAGAGAGCCCAGGTAAAGGCAGCTTGACAGCCTTTCTCAGAAACCAGCCGGCTCTCGGGGGCTTGTCAACGCTGTTGTTCAAATTCAGTAAATGTAATGTGTGTGTGTGTGTTTGTGTGTGTGTGTGTGTGTGTGACTATTTTCCTCCATGAATTGTCTGTGTGTCGCTGTGTTTCAGTCTGTATGTGTCAGTACGACTGTACAGAAATCTACAACTGTGTGTGTGTGTGTGTGTGTGTGTGTGTGTGTGTGTGTGTGTGTTGATCAGGGTGTTTTTCTCTGCCTCGCTTGGTGGAGAGTTGTGATTAAAGCCTATACAAGCTGGCAGCCTGAACAGCTTTCACCCTAAGGGAAGTGCAGGGGAAAACTTGTGCTTACACACCTGCATACTAACTCACAAGGACACACACACACACACACACACACACATCTGCCCCAAGAACTGCATGCAAGCAGCACCTGGGAAGGAAACGTCAAAGGAGTCAGAGGAGAAAAAATCAGCTGATCCTGGAGTCAAACAAAAGCTCTGATTCTTTCACATCTGCTTCGTTGGCTCAGTTTGAAACCGGATCATCCTTCAGTTTGGTCAACACCAGAAATCGTCACCTGTGGCCTCTCAGAATGATGGGAAACTTACTTGGTGTTTCTGATGTCACTGTGGCACTTAGCTACGACTAATTTACAGCTTTGATTTCTGATCATGAGTTCAGTCAAGAAGTGAAGCGAAATTTTTTTTCTGGCCTACATCATAAATTTGTTTATTTTATTTAAAGGTAAATTCTACCCTCCGTTCCTCTTCAAGGAAAAGAGAGTGACTCTTTAAACGCAACGCTCGTCGTTTTTAAGAAAGATAAACTCGCTGGGGATCGATAAAGCCTCCGGATCAGTCCAGAACAACTGAATGTAGAAGTTAGAAAGTCTCCGGTAGAGAGTTTTACTTCAAGATCGCTGATTGGCTCATTTCACTGTCAATCAAAAAGGGATTCAGCCTCAGAAAGATCATCCAATCATCATGCAGAAGCTGAGCGTCCAGGCCAGCCCACTGCCTCATAAACCCCCAGAGACGCTGAGCGTCCGATGGGCGGGACAAAGCCCAGCGTTTATCCAATGACCGTCCAGTTTCCACAGTGGAACAACCCACTCTACCCTACACTGTTGAAGTCTGAAGACGCTCAGCGTCCGACTGTGTTAAAGCGCTGAGACGCTGCGGGGATGAATGAGAAGGAAGTGGCACCAGTTACCTGTGATAAGTAGCTGATTCAGAACAAAAGATGAAGGTATTCTAGCGCATATTAAGGCAATGAAATGTACACACAGCAGAACATATCAACACTGTTTTTAAGGGACATTTTAGGGGAAGCTGAGCTTCCCTTGCAGTCTTAGAGCAATCGCCACTGATATATATATATATATATATATATATATATATATATATATATATATATATATATATATATATATATATATATATATATATATATGACTTTGTGTTTAAAGTATGACCCCAGTCGCATGCAGATAAAGAAAATGACCTTAATTTGACGCCACTGCTGCTATTTTTCCTGCAGATACTAAAGTTTGATGATAAGTGATTGACTAAAACCACTCAAACACTTCTCACACAAAAATACAGACACGCTACAGACTCTACGTTTTGATGTAGAGTCTGTAAACAGAGATTAACATTTGATTGACTTTAACAATACTTAAATAATTTGTATTATTTCTCATGCTCACACACACACACACACTTATACATATTCACACACCCTTCCTGAACGCCTTCTGTCAGCAAGGTGACAAGGTGGTTGGAGGAAAAGTCAGCATACATTAGTCCAATTGACACCGCACCCTTTTATTATGTTAATCTAATTAACATAAACAGAGTGTGTGTGTGTGTGTGTGTGCGTTTGTGTGTGTTCCTACCTCACATAGATCTCTCCACTAACACAGACCTCCTGGTTTTTCCACATTAAACACACTTTAACAGACCTCCTGCTCTGACGTTTGGTTTATTTTCCTCATCATCATGTTTTCACGCACCAATCAGCTGACACCTTTAAATCGTGTGTATTTTGTATCTGTCCACTCATCCAGCTGTTTCTTTTTTCCACTGAAAATCACTAAACACTGCTTTCTGAACACCGCTCTATCATTGTCAAATTAGCTCTGATATCTCTGTGTAATTATCGTAAACAAAAGAGACCCCAACGGAGAAAATTGGGTGCCTCTTCCCGGCAGCTTTGGCGTAATCACCGCCTCTGATTTTTGTAAATCAGCAGTATGTTTCCCATAAACTCATTTCCCAGTGGCTCCATATGGCTGATATCCAATCTTGTCATGATGGTCTCGTTTGTATAACACTAATGTGTTGATGATGCAGTTAATCGTGGATGAAACTTAGCGTAGCACCTATAACAGGTCACATTAGGCCTTGTTGTTAAAAAGCCGTGTCAGATCAGGTTTATTAAAACTTAAATATATAAATGGCGCGACAGGAAGTCACTGATCTCGAGGGACTTTTTGTTTCATTTGTGAACAGTTATGAAAAATAAAGACATTGGGATAAATATTTACACTAAAAATAAAAGATAATGTGAATTTTGCAATTCCGGGTTCTGTTTTGTTTGTAATGACTGACTTTTCGGCATTTGCTCGATAGTTCAGAGAGTCTGAGAGTTTGTTTGACAACCGGTATCTTAAATGTATCAAGTAGACAATAAATTTGCAATGGCCAGATATGAAAAAGTGTCACCTCAAAGAAAAAAAATTGTTTTTGTTGTAAAATTAAAGAGGACCCAAAGGTGTGCCCTGAGGAACAGTATTGGTTCAGGGGACTAATTTAAAATGCTTCAGTATTTTTGGTGATTTTTTTTTTGTCTTATTAGGATCTCCATAGTTTTTCCTAAGCAAGATTTATTGTAAAGATGAGGCACCACTGGGATTGAAAAATTTTTTTAAATAAATTTATAGATTTCTGTAGCAAAGATAATCTTATTAATGCATACAATGCTGAATAAAAGAGGACCAAGACAAGACCCTTGAGGAACACCAGTAGTGCGCATTGTGCAGCTGTTATTGTGTCAGGATACGTTATTGTGACTCCAGAAAGGGAAAGTCATCGTCTGAAACAAACTTCATAATCAATTCTGAAGTGAGAGCAAAATTCATATTTCCTTTTGAATGTATTTAATGATTATTGATTATGCCTTAAATGTCACAGTCCTGCCTCTCATTCCCCTCCTGTCACACTGCTGCAGTATTTTTCCACACTCCCTCCCTCTGCTCCACTCTACCTGCCAGCCACGCCCACCTCATCAGCCCAACTCTGCTCACCTGCCTACTCAGCTGCAGCTCATCAGTCATCAGCCCTGCATATAAGTCTCTCCAGCACTTTCACTCACTGCCAGATTGTTCTTCGCTCTCATGCCAGACTCTCCAGCACTTATTCCCGGACTGCTTACCTGGTATCGACCCGACTCGCCTTCGACCTTTGCTTCACGTCTCAGCCCCGGTAAACCCACCAGCCTTCTGTTTTTGACAACGAGTTTTTGCCTGCCTGCCTTCAGTTCCTCGTCTGCCTGTGGCTGGTTGGCACCCAGCCTGCTCCTGCTCAGTCAGAGGACCGACTGCTGTATCTTGTGGTCAACTGTGTTCCTGCTAATAAAGACTGTCAACAGATTTACCTGGTTCTTTTGTGCTGCTATTGGGTTCACTCCACACCCGTTACAGTACAATCTGGCCAGCTATGGACCCAGCGCACAATCCCACACCACTTAGTCGCCTTGAGACCATTGAGGGCGTCCTGCAGCAACATGAAGCCATGATGACTGCGTCTGCTGCTGAAGCCAGACAGTCTGCTGCTGAAGCCAGGCAGGCTGCTGAGGCTCAAGGACAAACGCTAGCACTGTTAGCCGGACAGATGCAACAGCTAGCAGCCCAGCTATCCCGGCTCTCTCCATCATTTGCCTCCTCTTCTGAAGCATCGGCTCCTGCTCCTGCACTTGTACCAGCCTCTTCTCCGCCCAGAGATGCCCCTGAGCCCCGGGTGGGAACCCCAGAGCGTTATGATGGGGATCGAGAGACTTGTGGCCCCTTCCTCACCAAATGCTCCCTTCTGTTTGCCCTGCAGCCCCGCACCTTTGCCACTGAACCAGCAAAGGTAGCATTTGTCATCAACCACCTGACAGGCAGAGCTCAACTATGGGGAACAGCTGAATGGGAGAGGCAGTCTCCAGCCTGTGCTTCCTTTGACCTGTTTGCTGCCGAACTTCGCAAGGTTTTTGGCTTTGAGAATTGTGGTTCTGAGTCTGCAAGGGGACTGATGGGACTGAAACAAGGCGAGCAAACAGTGGCAGATTATTCCATTGACTTCCGCACGAGAGCCAGCCATAGCAGTTGGAACAACTCGGCCCTCTGTGATGCCTTCCTCCATGGCTTGGCTGGTTACATTAAAGACGAACTGGTTTCACATGACACCCCCACCACCCTGGACGGGGTGATTGATCTAGCTATGCGAATCGACCTTCGAGTCCAGGCTCGTCAACGAGAGAAGCGTCGAGGAGGAACCCAACGTTCTCTTCCACCTCGCTCCCGTGGAGGTGCTGCTACAATCAACTCCGCCTCGTTGGGTCAGCAGCCTGGGGATCCAGAGCCCATGCAGTTGGGTCGCACCTCCCTCTCCCTGGAAGAGAAGGAGCGCCGCCGTCGGTCCAATCTCTGCCTCTATTGTGGGGGAGCGGGACATTATATCTCCAGCTGTCCAGTAAAAGCCGGAGCTCACCAGTAGTTGGGGAGACCCTGGTGAGCTCAACTGCCCTGTCGTCTCCCCAGTGTCAGAGACCTGTGTTCCATGGCCGCCTCCTCCTTCCAGATGGCCCTCACACCTTGGCCATTTTCATTGACTCTGGGGCTGATGCCTGTATCATTGACAAGGAGGTGGTTCTTCAGCTGGGGCTCGGGCAGGTTCCTTTGCCTCACCCGGTTCCTGCTAGAGCCTTAGATGGACATATCTTGGGCACCGTCACGCATCAGACCTCTCCTGTTCACCTGCTGCTTTCGGGAAATCATCATGAAACAGTCCAGTTCCACATTCTGAGCTCCTCCTGCCTGCCTCTCATCCTGGGGTATCCATGGCTCCGTCTTCATAACCCTCACATTGACTGGGCCACTGGTGCTGTTCTGGAATGGAGCTCCTCCTGTCATCAGAGGTGCCTGCAGCAAGCCTCAGCTCCGCTTCACTCCTCCAGCACCAGTTTTTCACCTGACCTCACCGGGGTGCCACCTGTGTACCATGATTTCCGCCAGATCTTCAACAAGGCCAGAGCCACGTCTCTGCCCCCACACCGCCCCTATGACTGCGCCATAAATCTCCTGCCTGGAACGTCACCTCCCAAGGGGCGCCTGTACTCTCTGTCGGAGCTTGAGAGAAGAGCCATGGAGACTTACATCAACGACTCATTGGCCGCAGGCATCATTCGTCCATCTTCATCTCCTGCTGGAGCAGGGTTTTTCTTTGTTGAAAAGAAGGACAAGACATTGAGACCCTGCATTGACTACCGAGGACTTAATGAAATCACCATAAAGAACTCTTACCCACTGCCACTCATCTCCACTGCCTTCGAACTGCTCCAGGGGGCCACCATTTTCTCCAAACTTGACCTGCGCAATGCCTACCACCTCGTCCGCATCAAAGAGGGAGATGAGTGGAAGACGGCCTTCAACACCCCTACCGGACACTACGAGTACCTCGTAATGCCGTTTGGCCTCACCAATGCCCCTGCCGTCTTCCAGGCCCTTATAAACGATGTGCTCCGAGACATGCTCAATCGATACGTCTTTGTGTATCTTGATGATATACTCATCTTCTCCCGGTCCAAAGAGCAACACATTCATCACGTCCAGTCTGTCCTCCAGCGCCTCCTAGAGAACTCCCTATTTGTAAAGGCGGAAAAATGTGAGTTCCATGTCTCTTCAGTGTCTTTTCTGGGGAACATCGTGTCACAAGGCAACATCCAGATGGACCCAGCCAAGGTCTCAGCTGTCACCTCCTGGCCTGTTCCTGAAAACCGCAAACAGCTTCAGCGTTTCTTGGGGTTCGCCAACTTTTATCGTCGCTTCATCCGCAACTACAGCTCTGTGGCAGCCCCTCTCACCGCCCTGACCTCCTCCAAAGTGCCTTTCCAGTGGACACCTCCAGCTGCAGCAGCCTTCCAGATCCTCAAAGATCGGTTCACCTCGTCACCCATCCTCCAGGTGCCTGACTCTGAACGACAGTTTGTGGTCGAGGTGGACGCCTCCGATGTTGGGGTGGGGGCCGTCTTGTCTCAGCGCTCTGGCACCGACCAAAAGCTCCATCCCTGTGCATTCTTCTCTCGACGCCTGTCCTCTGCTGAGAAGAATTACGACATTGGTAACAAAGAACTGTTAGCAGTCAAGATGGCTCTAGAAGAGTGGCGCCATTGGTTGGAGGGCACCAAGGAGCCTTTTCTTGTGTGGACTGATCACAAGAATTTGGAGTATATACGCTCCACCAAAAGACTGAACTCTCGCCAGGCCCGCTGGTCCCTGTTCTTTGCCCGTTTCAACTTTGTCCTCTCTTACCGTCCAGGATCCCGCAATGCCAAGCCCGATGCCCTTTCCCGCCAGTTCCTGAGGACAGAGGATTCTGTTGACAGACCTGAGCCCATTCTCCCTACATCCTGCCTTGTCGCCATGTTGACCTGGGACATAGAGGAGAGAGTGAGAGCAGCCACAGAAGGACAGCCGGGTCCCAGCTCCTGCCCGGCAAACTGCCTTTTCGTCCCTCCAGCCTTGAGGTCAGAGGTGCTACAATGGGCCCACTCCTCCAAGCTCGCCTGCCACCCTGGTGTTCTACGGACTCGGCATGCCCTCCTCCAACGTTTCTGGTGGCCCACCTTGCAGGAGGACGTCACAGAATTCATCAAAGCCTGTCCTACTTGCAGTCAACACAAGACCTCTCGCCGGCCTCCTGCTGGGCTACTTCAACCTCTTCCTGTTCCTCACCGTCCATGGTCTCACATATCCCTGGACTTTGTCACTGGTCTTCCCACCTCTGATGGACACTCTGTCATCCTGACCATCGTGGACCGCTTCAGCAAGATGGTCCACTTTGTGCCTTTGCCCAAGCTCCCCACTGCTAAAGAAACTGCTCAGTTGGTCCTGCTCCATGTTTTCCGCCTGCACGGTCTCCCTGTTGATGTTGTGTCGGACCGTGGGCCCCAGTTTTCTTCTGTGTTCTGGAGAGAGTTCTGCAGTCTGCTGGGTGCTACCGCCAGTCTATCCTCTGGATTCCACCCCCAGACCAATGGACAGACTGAGCGCATGAACCAAGAACTGGAAACGGCCCTGCGGTGCATGGCCTCCCAAGACCCCTCCTCCTGGTCGTCACAACTTTTGTGGGTAGAATATGCTCACAACTCCCTTGTCTGCTCTGCCACTGGTCTCTCTCCATTCCAGTGCGCATACGGCTATCAACCTCCACTGTTCCCCGCCCAAGAGAAGGAGTTTTCCTGCCCATCTGTCCAAGCCTTCATCCGTCGCTGCCGCAGAACATGGCTCCAAGCTCGCTCCACCCTTCTTCGTTCTGTGGGTCGCTATGCTGCCACTGCCAACCGCCGCCGTACTGCTGCACCTACCTACCAAGCAGGTCAGCAGGTGTGGCTCTCCACCCGAGACTTACCTCTCCGAGTGGAGTCCAACAAGATGGCACCTAAATTCATTGGGCCTTTCACGATCCAGAAGGTCCTCAATCCAGTGGCTGTCCGTTTGAAGCTCCCACGTTCCATGAGAGTTCACCCAACCTTCCATGTGTCCAAGGTTAAGCCAGTCCACAACAGTCCCTTGGTTCCTGCAGAACCACCACCTCCCCCTCCACAAATGGTCGATGGTGGGCTAGTGTATAAAGTGCGCCGTCTGATTCGCTCCCGTCGGCGGGGTAGAGGTCTCCAGTACCTTGTGGACTGGGAGGGTTACGGTCCTGAAGAGAGGTCCTGGGTTCCTGCTCGCCATATTGTGGACCCCAATCTCGTGGCCGACTTTCATCGGCAGCACCCCGACCAGCCAGCCAATGGGTCTGCTCGTCGGGGAACCCGCATCTTGCCCCCACCTGTCCTGGATGTTGAAGACCATTCTATAGGGGAGATGTCAGATGTCGGGGAAACCCTCCTCCAGACCCCCTCCGCCCACCCATCTGAGGAGATGGGACGGTCTTGCTCCCAGGAGTTTTAGGCTCGCCTCCGTTCCCCACCTCCAACCCTGCTTCATGGTTTTTGGATGTCGGGAGCCATCCCTTGAGGGGGGGGTTCTGTCACAGTCCTGCCTCTCATTCCCCTCCTGTCACACTGCTGCAGTATTTTTCCACACTCCCTCCCTCTGCTCCACTCTACCTGCCAGCCACGCCCACCTCATCAGCCCAACTCTGCTCACCTGCCTACTCAGCTGCAGCTCATCAGTCATCAGCCCTGCATATAAGTCTCTCCAGCACTTTCACTCACTGCCAGATTGTTCTTCGCTCTCATGCCAGACTCTCCAGCACTTATTCCCGGACTGCTTACCTGGTATCGACCCGACTCGCCTTCGACCTTTGCTTCACGTCTCAGCCCCGGTAAACCCACCAGCCTTCTGTTTTTGACAACGAGTTTTTGCCTGCCTGCCTTCAGTTCCTCGTCTGCCTGTGGCTGGTTGGCACCCAGCCTGCTCCTGCTCAGTCAGAGGACCGACTGCTGTATCTTGTGGTCAACTGTGTTCCTGCTAATAAAGACTGTCAACAGATTTACCTGGTTCTTTTGTGCTGCTATTGGGTTCACTCCACACCCGTTACATTAAAGGTCGCCTGCTCCATTACAGCTGACACAAGGTCTATGTCACTGTTTATGATTGATTAAGACGTATACTGCATTATTATGTCTCTTCAAATCAAGGTATTGAAAGTGAAATTGATTCTTTTTTTAACCTTTATTTAAGCAGGAATGTCCCACTGAGATTATTAACTTCTTTTTCAAGGGAGTCCTGGCCAAGAGGCAGCACAAGTGCCTTAGTGAGATAAGTTCCATTTGTTTCCAGTTCTTTTCCATGTAGAAGTGGCAGAGAAGACAAAAGATAAGATAAGATAAGATAAGATAAGATAAGATAAGATAAGATAAGATAAGATAAGATAAGATAAGAAAAGATAAGATAGGATAAGATAAGATAAGATAGGTACTTTATTTGTCCCAAGCCGGGAAATCCTTTGAAGCAGCAGCAAACAGAATATAAAATATAAAAAATGTAAATATAAAAATATATATATAAAAAATAAATAAATAAATATGTTTATATATATATATATATATATATATATATATATATATATATATATATATATATATATATTAAATATAAATATATATATATATAAAATGTATATATGTATATATATATATATATATAAAATATATAAAAATATATATATAAAATAATTTATAAATATATATATATATATATATAAAAGCCCTTTTTTCCAAATCAGTGCAGGCAAATTGAACTGTTAGCAATAAAATGTTATTTGAATGCAGCCTGTAAGAATCAACTTTTGTAGTAATTAGAGGTACAATGGGTTTACCAGATAAATTTGACCTTAAAGCTCCTGTGAGGTACAAACTGGTAACTTTTATCTTTGCTGATTTTTATCTTATATTTGTTTTTGTAGTGTTTTTTTTTTACTTTTCCTTGGTAACTGGGGTTGGGGGGCACAGCCTGCTGTTCACTTCTCTGACACCTACCTCCTGCTGCAGCAGTTTAAAACCTTAAAGACGTCTCTACAGAAGGAGCTAATCTTTGTTCTGATGGTCTGATTTGCTTCTGGAGCTCATTAAAAAAGCAATAATACAAATTTCAGCTTTTTTCACAATCAGTCAAAAACTCCTCACAGGAGCTTTAATCTGCTCAGCTGCAGAATATCAAAAATATTTATCATTATTGCCTGAACTTGTGGGCCGATAAATGTCCTTTAATTACGAATAACTCCGCAAAAATGGAAAACACAGGCCAAAATTTATCCTACTTCTATAAATTTATTGTTTCGACTTGAAGTTTTACTTCTTGAAGTTTTATTTTCTTGTGAATAAGATCAAAACAAATACTTGGCTCTGGGTCTGTATTTCCTGATGCAGCTAACCCGTTAGCTTTAGCAAAACAACGTGAAAAGATTTTCTGTAGCTACGAAGTAAAGCTACATTAGTCTTGCGTCCTGTCGGCAGTGACCTGGTCTTTGATTCGTGTGTGTGTGTGTGTGTGTGTGCAGAGTTGTGGTGAACACATTAGTTTGTTGTGTGTGCTGCTGCAGGGCGTCATCAGCGGTTTTGTGTTCATGTATATATTCCAGAGTAGATCGCTCCCTTCATGCTAGGTTAGCCACCAGAACAATTAGAGTCCATATCATTACGCTCCATTACCATCATACAGGGTTTGATGGCACACACACACACATACACACACACTGAGCTCATCAAGTTGCTCATTAATAACATCTTTGGTGCAATGCAAATGGTCAAGAAAACATCAAACGAGCCTGTAGCTGCATGCAGAAAGCACGCACACACCTTTGCGTCATTACCCGCACACTGTGTGTCTTTTGTGTTATTGCGTGTGTGTGTGTGTGTGTGTGTGTGTTTTTGTGCTTGGAAACTGTGTGGATGCACTGCTCCTTTGAGCATGCTGAGGCTGTGTGTCTTGCTGGCTGGCTAAGTGTTTGTCTTTGTGAAGTGAGGAGCTAATTACTGTCTCCCTCCTGCTACATGAGACGTGAGCCGCCAAGGGCTCGAGTTAGGACCTGAGCTCCAGCTTCTGTGTGTGATGTTACCTCAGCCAGTAAAAAGAGCTTCCTATGGGTGTTAGACTGTTTTGGAGGGATGCCTGTGGTTGTTGTTTTTTTGGGAGAGCGTCCAGTTCCTCATGTCTTGCCTTCCCTGTGGTTCTGAAACGTAGAGCTGCAGGTTGTGCTCTCTGTGCTCTTTCACTTCCCGTTTGAGTCACTGTCAGGATCTATTCTTGCGTTCAAGGCACAGGTGGGAAGTAACAAGGTACAGATATTTTATTGCTCTTAAATTTCCAGCAACTTCTGATCTTCTCTCTCAGGCTGTGGCAGATGGTGCTGTTTCCTCCAGGGCAAAGCTGTAAATTAGACAGCCTTTAGTGGCGTTTGCTGAGCGGAGAGAACATTTGTTTTTATGATAAGAGATCTAATTGCGAAGTAAGAATAAAAATGGACTTATGAAAGGTCAGATATCCTTCAGAGCTCCCACAGATGGGATGTGGGGGATGTACGGCGACAGATCGTTTCTGTATAACTCAGTCGTCTTCAATTTGGAAAATTCAAGTTAAACAAGAAAACTTCAGGTGTAAAGCTGGGGCACCGGTGGAATAAAAACGAGTGAAGAGCAGCAGATATAATCTCATTAACTGGTATGATGAATGAAAGTGGACCAAAAACGGACCCCTGAGGAACACCAGTGTTAACGTGAAACCCTTTTCCTCTTGCATCTTAAACATCCTAAGCTCGCCTCTTCCTGATCTCTCCTGGAATCTCTGGTTTTGCAGCGTCCCACCAATCTGCAGCTGAGTCTCTTACAGTCATCAGTTTGAGACTCCCCCCTGCAGAAACAGGAAAAGTGTTTCAGCAGGAAATAAAATAAGACTCAAAAAGAAGAGACAGACTTTAAAAGTCTATGATTCAAAATGCACAGAGGGGGAAAATAATAATAAAACCGACATCTTATTAAAACACTCGACTCCCACACTGAGGCACATCAGCAGTTTGAGTGTGACGACGTAAAGACAGAAACGCAGACCATCTGCTCCTGCAGCATTAAATAAAGCCCACATGAGCTGCAGCTGTGACTGACCTTACGTAACACCGCGAGCACAGCGGCGTGTTCGTACACTGGAGCTTTATTGAAAACATTTTTAAAAACCACCAGCTTTGAGCTTTGGCAGCACTGAAAGTGAGCCCGGACAACTCTTATATATCATTCTAATGGCCTCTCTTTAACTCCTGTACACTTTATTGAAACTAATGAGCTGTTCCAAACCGTTAGACCCTCACTGTGAATTAGGACATAAAACTTTAGAGGATTTATTACACTTCAGGATCACAGACAGTGTGTGTGTGTGTTTTCTCTGCTGATACTTTAGATCAGGGGTCGGCACCCGGCAGCTCCAGGGCCGCATGCGGCTCTTCAGCACCCCCCTAGTGGCTCCCTGGAGCTTTTTCAAAAATGTGTGAAAATGGAAAAAGAAGGATTTATTGTTGTTGTTGTTGTTTTAATATGGTTTCTTTAGGGGGAAAAGCTGACACAAATATCCTTATGCTGAGAAATTTATGTAATAAATACTGAATTTCAGAATTGCGCCAAATAGAATTGCGTCAAAGCCTGCGACACACAGTGCAGGTGGCTGTTGTAAACAAACGAGGGTGTGTCACGGGCCATGGGAAGGGAAAAGAGAACGATTGCTGTTGAGAACAGAGGATTTAAGGAAGAATGGACAGAATCGTTTGCTTTCATTGCCAATGCTGAAGGACTGCCTGCATGTTTGATTTGCAATGAGAAGTTGTCAAATAACAAGAAGAATAATTTGGAGCCACATTTCCAGGTAAAACATGCTAAATCTGCAGCCGAGCACCCAGTTGGGACTGAGAGAAAAAGTGCAATTGCAGTACTTGTGGATAAATTAGAGGATCTCAAAAATAGTTTCAAGAAGTGGATTTCATCTCCAAACTCTACGACTGCTGCAAGTTTTGTTTTAGGCGGGGAGATAATAAAGCGTGGGAAACCATTCACCGATGCTATTCTGCTATTCTGCTATTCTGCGGTGCTCAACCCAGTGATACCTCAGGGCGCCACACTTGTATTTCTATAATTTAATCAATGCAACAAAACATAAAACATTAATATTGTAATGGACGTTAAACTTGAAGCACCAAATATCGTACAGCAGAGTCGTCACGTGGTGCCTCATTCTCTCCAGGATGTGCTGCCGGGAAGATAAACATTTAATCATGAATGCTCATTTTGTATTTGTAGCCTACTTAGTCATTTTAATAGTAGGCTTATATAGCTGATATATATGCTATGTCTATGTTGCCTTCATATTAGGCTGATATAAGGCTTTTAATTTGTTGCGGCTCCAGACAGGTTTGGTTTTTGTTTTTTTGGGGGCCAATATGGCTCTTTGAACATTTTGGGTTGCCGACCCCTGCTTTCAACGAACTAAAGACATGGAGTTAAAACATTAAAAGGATTTTATAATATCTACCTGTAATAATTAATGAATTACTTTGTGACCACTTTACAGGCTAAAACAATGTTTGTAATTTCAAGATTTTACCGCGAAATCAACACGGGCACATTAAATAACTGTGATCTGATCATTTTAAATGATTTCAGACAGGATTTCACCACATTTTACTGTGTTGTTTTACAGTGCAGTACTTTATTAAGAGCATCTCCTCTGATAACACGACGATTTAGATTAACCGCACTGCATCTTGGGTTGGATCATGATTCAAACTGTCGGAAAAGGCTAAATCTGTAGTTTTTACTGTAACTATAAAATATTTAATCATATAGTCCTCAGTAATTTACTGTCACAGCCCAAAACTGTATTGTTTAGCATTCTTTAAGATGTTAAAGTTTTATTAAAGTTAGAACATTTGTGTCTGGAAAATTTAGTCCATGCTGCAGATTCATAAACAAGATGTCAAAACTCAAATCTGATTTCTGCACCGTTTTTGTTTTTTTAATGAGTAGATATAATTGTTTCATGAAACTTTAGTTTTCATCTTTTAATTTAATCGTACGTATCGTCTCACCCTCAGTGGGCCACATAAACCATTAGACCATGTGTGAAGGTTATGCAAAATGTGACGGGTAAAGATCAGATGGACTTCCACAAGATCCGTGTCCTGCGACACCGTTTCCATTTTCAGGATAAATTTCTGTCCTGATGCCGCGAATTCACCGGATGTGTCCCCGGTTCGGCACCTAGCAGAACTGCAAGACAGCTGGATGATCCTCTCCTGGTTTGATTCTGCTCATTATGTCTGTTTGTTGTTGTAGTCAAGCGAAATACCATCTGGTCTGAACACGGTTTGTTTTATTTTGAAAGTCACTGGATGTTTAAAGGGGGTTTTATGGTACAGCTTCCTGTCCCACTCAATCTGTCCAAGCAGCAACCTCCTAATGCCAAAGTTCTAAAATTTGCGGTTCATGGAGCGTCAGTTTGAGGTGGGCTCTGGAAGTTCCATAAACCTCAAACACACCAAACAAAAAAAAAAAAGCAGTTTTCACAGCAGAAACAAATGTTTACAGCCTGATTCAACAAAAGTCTCCGTCTGTAAAGCTAAGTTCATTTTTTTCTTTAGAAGACTTTAAACACGAGTTCGCCCAATCAGAGACAGAGCTCAGCTGACAGGTGGGTGCCCTGTAGCTGTTAGTGTGGAGCCTGCCTCATTTCCAACATGGCCGCCGTCAATGATTTGCTTTAAAACTCGGGTGACTATGTCCATTCGTCACACGGTCGATGGATCCGCCCTACGGTGAATTGATGCGTCACAGCTCTGGCACCTGGCGACCACTGCGCACCTGCTGTAACCTGCTGGAGCAGGGACACAGCCAGACAGTAATGAAGCGGCTCCAGCGTGAGTTGACACATGGACTTGAACAGAAACCTATCTGATCCGGTGCTGTAACGGAGGGTAGCCAGACTGGAGACCAATCTGGTGTATTTTGGCAGTAATGATGAGTCATTCCTCTGAAAACCTCTCACCTGTTGACTCCAGGGCCTGGGTCAGTTCTTCAAGGCTGTCTGAAGAGGTCCAAAGTTTGGTCCCATTTTATCCTGACAGCACAGCAACGTGCTGTGATGCTACAGGAAGCTTTTGGTCCTCTAACGCAGCTTCCGTCTCATGTCTGGAGTGGGTAAAGGCTGTCTCAGCGCGGTGCTTTATACGAGTCGGCTCCAGTATTTCCTAACCTGCTTTTTATTTTATGCTTTATGCGCTCTTGTTCGCCCGTTTTCAATCCCTGCAGGTATTTCCTGGATCCTGGTCTCATTTCTCAGAACCTCGTTCTTCTATATTTCAGCTCCTTATAAGAGTGTTTTATTGTGTTTCTTTGTTGTCAGGTCATATTTTCAATGTTTACAGCTACACATGCAGGGCCTCAGTGTGATATTTCAGATATGAGACGCTGTGTGTGTGTGTGTGTGTGTGTGTGTGTGTGTGTGTGTGTGTGTTTGTTTCTGCTTCACAACTGATTACAAAACTCCTCCTAATGTGCTCTAAGTATGACTAATGGACTGCTTCTGTTTACGCTTAGTGATCGTGTGTGTGTGTGTGTGTGTGTGTGTCCAGGAGCACATGGAGGATTTGTGTGTGCTTAGCTTATTCTCATTCAGTTATAATAAAACCTGTTGCTTACTCTCATTTGCAGACATTAGTGAGCTCCTCTCCTGGCTTCTTCTCGAGCGTGATGCAGAGAGAAACAGAGAAGGAGGAGGAAGAACGCAGATATTAGCCTCAACTCAGCTTGTGTTGGCTGCATGATAAATAGCGAGTTAGAGAGGAAGACGGAGGGAGAGAGAGAGAGAGAGGAGATAAAGGGTAATGGGATTGAAATGCAGAGATAGAAAATGGAAGAACAAAAAGGCAGACTGAGAGCTGATGTGGAATTGCACGCTTGCTAGTTTTATACGACGGCGCTCATCATGTGTTCAAAGGGCGTGAAAACGACCCGTGTTTACATTCTCCTGACGGGGGACCTGCAGAAATCAGACAGCATGTTTACAGTGTTTGAAATCAGCAGGAGAGCAAGAGGAGGTTTCTACTTCACACCGTGTTTATTTGAGATAAAAAATGTGTTTTCATGATGAAAGGTAGCTACTGTGAAGAAGCAGCTGAGTTACTAGACTGTTAGATTACCACCCTGATGTAAACAAGCACAGATGACAGATGAGATAGCTCATAGTGCGGCCTGTTTTTAAAAAAACAGAGACAATTATACAAAGACTGTGTCTGTTTAACTCAACTGGAATGATGGGTAACCAGCACAGGTAACGAATGCTGGTGGTGCTAGCTCTGCTAATGGTAGCCACACTCTGCGAAGCAATTTGACATTGCTCATGCATTAGAGAGACAGACAGACAGATTATTTTTGATGTCTGTTTTTCTTTGTATGTTTGGGTCACTTCACCGTCTGTAGTTTAACTGCTGAAATAAACCAGATGCATCTGCGGTCCTGCTCCGCTCCGTCACGGCACCAGATCAGATAGATCAGATTGCGGTCTGGCTGCATGTCTTGTCCGGCAGGTTGCAGCTGATACGAAACCATCCCATTTTTGTCAGATGCCGCAGATGTGATGCATCAATTCACCGTAGGGAAGATCAAGCAGGACAGGAAGTAGTTCATGGAAACTACCTAAAAACACCAATTGACTGTCTTAAAACCAGATGGTATTTAGCTTGAGCCGGACCAGGAGTCAACAGGTTTGAGGTTTTACTGCCTAACATGAAAGTGTAGGAATTCCTCACACTCCAGTTGAACGCAGCCAACACGCAACGGAGCAGAGCTGGACCGCAGACGCATCTGGTGTATTTGAGGCGCTAGTTAAACAGTATCTGATCTCCTGTTTGGTCTTTTGTATGGTTCGTCTCACTTTTCATCTCTAAGCTGCACTTTTCAATCACAGTCCCAACAATGATGATTAAAAAAAAAAGTCTCTAACTACAACTTTGCTGATAAAAACTTTAAGAAAAGAAGCTCCAAAGGAGGAGTGGGACTCATCGAGCTCTACTAGGACAAGCTGAGTCCTTGTTTTGTGTCGTTTAATTTCACACTGCTGATCGTCTAAAACTCATCCTCTGATGTATACGAGGCTGTACTGTGCTATCAATCGCAGCATCGTGCCAGAAAACGCAGAAGAAGAACACTCCATGCTGTAAACAAGGCTGTGAGCCAGCGCGTGAGGTCGTACATCAAATAAATGATCATTCACTAAATACACAGAGCGTACACACAGCTCCGAATCGAGCCGGTGTCCTTACGAGGGAGTGTCGTCCAACTCATCAGATGAAGAGAAAATGTGGATCTGCAGCAGGATGATACCGAACACACAGGACTGAATTTTCCTGCCTGAGTAAATTCTGACTTGGAGCTTTTTTTCCCCCTTGTTTTTCATTTCTGCCTCTTTCTGCCGTAATTAACACGTGGAATAATTTCCCATGCAGATGAAATGTTCCGTGACCAAACCAAAGCCATCGCTAATAAGTCGTAACGTGATAATTACGAGGTCATCAAATGAGAAAATGGAGCATTTTTAATCTCAATTAAACAAAAGTTTCTTTCTGGAGTCGCAGCGTTTTTTGTTTTTTTATGATTATTTTGTCCATGCTGGAGTCCGCCGAGCGTTAAATTTAGTTCTCTTTGGGTGTTCATTAGCGTTTCCTTTTCCTCCCTGTGTGTGCAGCTGATTGGTGCCGGGTGTTGGATTGTGGATTGGTGTGTGGATACCTCTGAAACGTGTGTGTGTGTGTGTGTGTGTGTTCGAAAGAGAGAGAGAGAGATAAAGAACGTTTCGGTCTTTCTCTGCTTTTCCCCGGGGAGGTGATTAGCCTTTGTTGAGTTTCTTTCTTTAAAGACAACTCCTTTGTATGTGTGTGTGTGTGTGTGTGTGTGTGTGTGTGTGCCAGCAGGATGTGTGTTTACATAGTTTGCATTAGTGATGTTGTTATTAACTTTATTTTCGGAGTGTAAATTTACATGTCAGCACTAACAGCGTTGTGTAAAATTGGAGCTGTTTTTACCTCACCGGCTCTCCGTATTTAAATACACGCTCTCAAACATCTCCATTTGTTTTTTCTGGTACAGCATTATAATAATATCGAAGCAAATCCCATGAACTTTTATAACTTATTCAGGAGTTAATAACACGACATGAAATGATAACTTGAATCATTTTTAATTTAAAGCTCCTGTGAGGAGTGAGGCAGCGTTGGAGTGATCTTAATGTCCCTTAATGACCTACAGAAACAAACAGGACGATCAGAGATCCGACTGTTTCTGCTCTTTGCTGTTTTTTAAAGCTTGTAGCCGCTGCTGCTGCTGCTGTGTAGGTGTCAGATAAACACAGTTACGGCTCCCTGCAGGGACCAAAAGCCTGATTCTGCATTTACCACGAGCGAAAATCAGCAAAGATAGACTGACCAAGGAACATGTTCTCCATTAGGGGGCGATATGAGACAAATATGTCAGCAGGTTTTTAAGGCAGGATCAGGATCTGGATCTGGGCCTACGTTCCCAAAGCATCCAAAGGCTAAAAGTAGCTCTCAGTGACGTCATTCTTTGAAAAAACTGTCCAATTCCTCGAATTCAAAGACTTTTCTGAAAGTAAAGAGGAAAAAGTTCAACATTCAACATCTTTGCTTTCACAAACTGTTGGAATTTTTCCAACTGTGCAAACTGTTGAGGAATAATGGTCTCTCAATCCATACATCCATTGTTAAAGGGTTAAGGCCCATTTACGTTGGCATTGCTGTTAACCAATAAATCCACCAGGGGGGGGGTCAGAATCAAAAGTTTACGACGACATCAAACTCTAAAACAAACATGGCGTCTGTGGAGGAGGAATTGCAAATGAAGCTCTTGCATAAAAGACGGAATCGGAGCAACAAGTTCCTCACCAACTCTGAGTTTTTCTTCAAAACGTTCCTCCGTTGTCGTTTCTTCTTCATGTCTCAGTTGAGCTATGTATCAGATAGTAAGAACAACACTGCCCCCAATGGTTTCTGTTGGTACTGCTCCATTGGTCCGTATCTGTAAGCTTTATATAAACCTGCAGAGCTGCTCAGACTTCCTAAACCGACTCTCTGACCCTTTGTGTCCACGTACAGACCGTTCTCTTTGAGGCGATACGAGGAACACAGAAACATCCCTTCCAGCTCAATCAAAGCTTTTATTTTTCCCATCAGTCTTTTGTTTCTTGAAGCCTTTCAAGAAAAGCTCCTCGGTGTGCAGCTCTCACAGTTGGTAATTTTCTCCTCTCCTTTCTTGTGATATCCTCCCTCTTGTGCCTTTTTCCTCTGGTTCCAGCTGTGCCGTATAATTCCGTATTGATTCCTGTGTAACAGGAACCTACAGGGAGAGAACCCACCAAATTGAAATCCCTGCATGCGCAGACACACCTCGCCAACAAACCGGCTGCTAATTGTATTTATTTATCTGTTATGTATTTTTATATCCTACGTCTTCTGTGGTGTGTGTCTTCACATGAAAGAAAAGCCTCAGAAATGAGCTTTTACACAGCGGCCTTTACATGAAACACTTGATATGACTGGAAGATGTCTCAGAAATGGAGGAACAGAGGAAAAAAATGGACGGTGAGCAGTTCTCTCGCCTGTTTTTCATCTATTTTCCTCTCTTTTTATGTTCCCATCGTCTGATTGGAGACATCAGGCTGGGCTGAAAAGATCCTCCTCTCTGCTGTTTTCAGTCTGGGGATTGATTTTGGATTTGCATCAGCGTTTGTCATTTAACTGCACTCACATACACGTCATTGAAATCAATTTCCTCCTCTGTTTCAAACTCGGCCTTTTTCTTTCTCCCAGCGTTCATCTGAGTGTTCCTGAAAGCTTTTGTTTAATGATAAATGAGAGAGACACGTATGTTCTCCACTTTGTTTGTTTCAGTTCTTCTGATCTATTCCAGTAAACACAACAGGAGTCATGAAGTCTTACGTGCTAAATATCGCCGAAATCCCAATATGGAGGGATAAAAGTGAATTTAAATAGCTTCCAGCTGAATGCGTACTCTCGTGAATCCGTCTTTGTGTGAAGTTTAGACGCTGAAAAAAGTTTGGATGTTTGATGTGAGACTTTCTCAGAGGCTTGCTTCAAAACAGTTTCAGCAGAGGAGTAAGAATCGAGCTGAAAGTCAAAGTAAAAGGAAAAGACGATGAAGAGGCAGGGATGCGCACTTCAAGGTTCAAGGTGGCTTTACTGTCAGCTCTGCGATATGAGTGACACAGAGCAGGTTGAAATGATGATACTCGAGGACCCACGGAGCTGCGATAAGCCGTAAACATCGAGTATGAAAATAAAAATTAAGATTCTGGAAGAATAAATCAAATTTAAAAAAAAATGATAGTGCAACAGAAGTCAAAAAAGTACAAGAACCAAGGCACATAAAAGGCTTTTCATTATGTTACATTTGTAGATGGCAGTGTGGAGTAGTGTGCGAACAGTAACCCTTGACAACCAGAGAGTGTGGACAAATCCTCCTTCATTAAACAAAAAAAAAAAGAGACCGTTTTGATTAAAGTTGGAGCAGCAATCAAGCACAGAAGACGCTAAAAAATAAATAAATAGATAAATAAAAACACAGCGTACACTGTGGTACTGTAACATCCTCCTTTGTTTACTTTTGAGATGTAAATGAGAGACAGTTTTCTAAATTCATTCAGCCCAGATGGGTTTTTTCGCCAGTTACAGCATTAGCATTAGCATTAGCATTAGAGAGGTGAGCACTTTTGGAAGCTTTTGCATGAATTAGATGGACTTTTTAATTCTCTTATTTTTTTATTTGTTCCCAAAGGAAACAGGAAAGATAAGAGACTCCAAACAATGTTCAAAAACAAAAGAACAAACCACAAAACCCGTCAGCTCTCGGTTTTAAGGAAAAGACTGGCTAACGAAAACTGGAGCTAACGTTCCTCTTCCTCTTGAGACATAACACTTAAAACATGTATGTGATGAAACTCTGAGCGCACGTTGTGGACAGTGTGTCGTGACGGACGAGCTAACTGTTGTGCTGGAGCGTTGTTGCTTTTACTGTTTTTTTGCTAAGGCGTCATTGTTAGCCCATCCATCCGGTTTAACCACCAGCTGCTGCGACTGCGAGGTGGCGCCTCTTTGAGCGCTGTTTGTATTTTAGGTGAGTGGAGCACATTTGTATCGTTTCGAAATGAAAATATAAACATTAAAAGAGTTCAATCCAAATCAGATTTTATTTGATAGCTAACAAAAAAGTAGCTGTTTGATTTGTAGCCTGCTAGCTTAACTGCAGGACTCAAGAGGAGCTATTTTAAACTAAATTAGCTTCTAGAGGCTATTATCTGCTCGTATCTGTTTTTTCTCACTGCCGGATGTTCTCATCATTTCGAAAGATGCACCGACCCACCGCTACTTGCTGCTAGAGCAAGAGGCGAGAGCTGCACAGGTGAGGGCCCCTTTAGGGAGTTCTGCGCAGAGCTGATGTGGTCGTTGCAAACTCTCCTCATTGTCATTTCTCTGTAGTGATTCAAAGTTGACCAGCTCTCTGGGGGCCCCCTTCTAAGTTGGGGCCCCAAGCATTTTCCTGCCCTGCCTGTTGAAGTGTGCTGCCTCTGAGGTTCTGGCTGGTAGACAGGAAGTGATGTCAGTCCCGTGCAGACTGTATAACATGGACGTATAGTCTCAGTGACATCACCCATTTGTTCCTGGTACGCAGTTTTGAGGCACATGATCAACTGGAACCAGCTTTGTTCAAGTTAGGCTGAGGTCAAGAGGCGGGTCTTCAGCCTCTCTGCAGGAAATCCACCATGTCCTTATATGGGCGAAAATCATAAGTTAAACAATGAGACCAAAAAAATTTGATCCGAACTCTTTTTTGACCCAGGCTGTAAACGTGTTTATTGGTGAAAAAAAAAAAAAACATCTTACTACAGCCAGCCTCTAGTGGGCGCTCAGAGAACTGCAGTTTTTAGCATTAACCTTTACCGTTTTAAATTTCAAAGGCGGTTGGTTAAAAGTGCTCTACTGCCACCCACTGGCCTGGAGGTGGAGGATATGGGAGGCTGCTGCTTGCTGTCACTAGCGCTCCATGTAAGCCTGTGACCTTAAATCTAAAAAAGTATTTTTTTATTGATGGAGTATTTTTATGACTCTGATGTGCAGCTTTCAAACATTCTAACGTTGTAAAGGATTTCTGAGTGGTTGTTCTGACCGCAGTGTGAACTGAAATCCAACTCTCCCCTCTCCTCCCAGCTTTGTTTTCAGTCTCCAAATAGAAAAGTCTTTCTCTGCAGCCTCTCAATCTCTCCTCGGTGTTCACTAGCCGCTCGCTGAACTGACTCTGTATAGGGGCTTTATCAAAGCTTCAAAACACCGCCTGGTGTGGTGGCTGAAATTGGCAATGAGGAGAAACTTGAGAGGGATCTTGAACGCTGAAGTTACGGGTTATAACCCTGAAACATTGAGCTGAAGGACATTTTGAAGCCTGTGGTTTCTCTTAATTGCTTTATTCTTTATGTCAAAGTGTTTATTTGTTAAACCTCGCTCTAAAACGAAGGTGTGGTTCTCTTTAAACCCACCT
>CM061155.1:30295711-30330711 GCA_030710495.1 Labroides dimidiatus
ACAACAGATACTGTACTTCATTCATGTGTTTCACAAGATGTGCCAAAGAACAGTGACAGTCAAATAAAGGAACTAAACTAAGGGTTGACAAGAGTCACATCTCATGACAGTGGGTGATGGTGCTCATGGGAAATGGAGTCTTTTTCCTTGAAGAACACCACCAGTTACAGCCTTTGAGTGCAGTGATACAGAATCGAGAGGAATTGTCATGGTTTCCCAAGTCAACTCTCAAAATGGTGATTAAGAAAGTAGAAAAAAAATCAAATCAAAAGGTTTATCTCATTAATTAAGGAACAGATCTGGATCAGTTTCATTCAAACAGTCACATCTGGTGGTACCATTCATCAGCTCAAGCAGAAACGTTCTCTATTTAAGGGGTGGCGAGCCAGCATGGTCAGCGACATTTTCATTCATGGTCACGTTCTTCAAACTCATGCAGGTGCTTCAATAATAGATTTTCTTTTCATCAGACCCCGGCTCAGTCCTTGGAAATATGGACTAATTGAAAGTACAAAAAGTTCAAGACGGCAAATTTTATCCCCTCATTAAGAGTTCCCGAGCCTGTAAGAGAAGGGAATTCACAATGAAGCTTATTAAAGTCATCACATTGTCATTCCTCACACTCAATCATTTGGGGGGAAATTTAAAGGGACCCTGTGCAATAGAAAGAAAAGAATGATAGGAATAATGTCCTGCTTAACGTGCCATTTGCAAAATCAAATTAGAAGTAGTATTGACTTAATTATATATGACTCATTCTGACGATGCTTTCTGCTTTAAGAGATTCCTCCATCGCTGATTGAATTGTTCGGCAACACAGTCAGGCAGGAGGATCTCACAAGACTGACTGAGTCTCCAAATCCTGCTGAGTTCAGAAACCAGGAGAGACAGAGCTCTGACTCCTCTCATTATCTCCTCTGAAAAATCTGTAACTTTCCACGTCACTTTGGTGTGTGTGTTAAATCAGTCCGTGAATGATGATGAGATATTACTCTGACGGCTTCACTTTGGTCTGTCTCCACTCCTACATTTGACTCCATGATGAAAGCAGCGGTGAAAACCAGTTCCTCTCAGCTCCAAACCATTTCAAAGCTAAATCCCATCCTTTTCAGTGACTTTGAAAGAAGTAATCCATGCTTTCATCTCTTCACAGCTCAATTATTGTAACTTCCTGTATGTGAGGATCAAGCAGTCGTCTCTGTTCGAACTGCAGGTGGTCCAAAAGGATCAAGCCAGGCATCTGGTTGGACCTGAAATGGGTTTTATTTTATCTCTGCACGAGACCTTTTATTTAAAATCTACTTTGGACATCAGGTGAAGCCTTCGATCGTAGCACAGATGAATTCAAGAACCAAAGTTATCCTGTCCCATATAGTCCTAGATCATCACAGCGTTTAACGTTAAGATGATGTTTTTGTATGTAAATCAGTAGGACATTGTTACGTCCACTGGTGACATGAGGTAAAGGAGTAAGCAAAAGGAGAGGAACTGGAAGAACTTTGGACATTAGTTCTTCAAGGTCCCAAATGTCAATGGGCAAGAGGCAAGGTACACGCAAGACAGGTCACAAATCCATCACACAGCCAACACGTAAAGGCAAACAGCCATTCACACATTTACACATATGGAAAAAGTGTTTTTCTACCAGGAACCTTTTGTCCTGGTAAAACATTCCCAGGAACTACGTTTCCTGTGCCCCATTGTTTTTCTTTATTTCCACCACAGACTGAAAAGTGTTGAGTAGATCAGGTGCAAAATCAGGCCAATGACGTATGGAGAAAAAAATAAAAGTAGTTGCAATACACTGCCAGACCAGTAGAGGGCAGTGAGGGCAGTCAATAAAGATGACACCATAGAAAGAGCTTCAGCCTGTGCTGGTTTTGTTTGTGCTTAATTTCACTGCAGATGGATTTGTTGACACTTTAAAGGAAACGAGCGTAACCGGGAAATCTGTTGTCAGTCGAAGCCTAAAAAGAATTTGACCAGCGAATACCCTGGACCACTTAACTGTCTAAAGCCAGTCCATTGCATGTTGACTACGTATCAACTTATTTTAGCTGCATGTTCAGTCTGGCATGTTGATGACCCACTGATGATCCTCTCCTGGTTCATGTTGGGCTGTAAAACTTCAAACCTGTTGACTCCTGGTCTGACTCCACCCAATATGTCGGTTAGTTGTTGTTGTCGAGATAAAAACCACCTGGTCTGGACACAGTTTGTTTTATTTTGAAAGTTGCTGGGTGTTCTTGGGTGGTTTCCATGCACAACTTCCTGTCCCGCTTGAGCTGCCCTGTGGTCAATCAACACAGTTCGGGCATCCAGCAACAATAGGATGGTTGCATTTCTGCTGTGACCTGCTGGAACAAAGACACAGCCTCAACAGAGCAGATTCAGTGTGAGTTGGGACATTGACTTGAATAGAAACCCATCTGATCTGGTGCCGTGACGGAGCAAAGCCAGACTGGAGGCGCATGTGGTGTATTTTGGCCTTAAAGCATGAAGACGGTGCAGGATGCATCTTTCTCATTCAGTTTTAGATTATCATTAAATACTTTTCCAGTGAGGAGATCCTGACACATAGGACACGTTCCTGGTTCCTCAGGTCAAACCCCCACAAAGAGATCTGAACAAGAAATCCTACCTCAGTGCCACCATGTATTCTTTCAAAGTATTAGAGTTACTGAAAACAGGCCTCTACACCTCTAACTGGTTTCAGGAAGAGGGATTACAAATGTCTCCGCCGAGCCTTTTTACCATTTCCTCTTCCAATTCACTCCAGGATTGATTTTTAAGGCTGTGTTATTTGTTTTTAAAGTGTTGAATGGCCCGTGGGTGACAGGCTGTATAGGAACTGGCAACCTCCAGAGTTGAAAGTATAGGTTGTTTATAAATGGAGGAAATACCAACACAACAATTTGTCAGGCCAAAAAAGCCACAAGGCCGAGAAAAATGCAAAAAATAGTCTCTTAAATTATGGATAGTGGTCAAAAGTACTGGTGCTTACAGTTAAGAGTCAAAATCATGTAGTTTATGTTGTTCAGGATGAGTCGTCTAACTTTAAATTTAAGAGGATGAATCAAATGTGTGTGTAATAAGCTGCAGTGTGTGTTTGTGTGTGTTTTGATCTGCCTGGTGCCCCCATGTCCCCTGTGTGTTCATGTGTGTGCACATTGTTTGTTCCGTTTGCATACCTCTGTTTATCTCGGCGCCCTTTGTGTGTGTTTGTGCGTATTTGTGCATGATATGATGATGGGAACTATTTTTGGATCGTGGCTGAGTTTGTTTTTTTTTTTTCCATCTTGTTCTTGTATGCATGCATGAGTTTGCTCTGTGTGTTTGTGTGTGGAAGGCAGAGTGTGTGTAGGTCAGCACCGAGGGGACAGATGACCGATAGAGTTCCAAGGACAGAGAGGCCACAGGGGCCTTGGGCTTTCTGTGCGTTTGAATTTGTGTGTGTTTGTGTGAGTGATTCGGTGTGGCAGTGGATGGCAGCAAGCATACGGTTCCCTCCAAGCAGAGAACTGTGTCACGGGAAGAGCAGCTAACACACTTATTCCAACACTGCCGCACTCGCAGAGGCAGAAACACACACAGATGCACACCAGCTCATAGAGACATACAGACAAAATAAGACATGAGTGTTAAATGTCACACAAGATATCATTCACAAGACGGCAGGGCTCAAAAAACAAACTCCAGAACACACTTCACAAACACACACAAGCCATCATCACTCTGAGACTAAGCTGAATAGAATCCTGGGGAAAATTTAGTCAAAATTTATGCTCAAACTGGATATTTGCTAACAAAACTAGCTCACATTAACACACAGCCACTTATGTAAGATTTCTGCCACTTCCTGGCTAATATCATAACTTTTGGAAGAAGAGGCTAAATGTTGTTTGATAAGGTTACTCACAACGCTACCAAAGGCTTAATTTTTTTTGTTATTATAATGTAAAAAATTAGCGTGCTATTTTGAAGGTTAGCTAGGAAGCGACTTTGTGCCAGCATTGTTTTTCAAGATTTGTAACTCTAACTAAGGTTAGCTAAAAGCAGCTAACATTTGAGTTCAAAGGCGTTACAAAAAAACCTTAAATATCATGCTAACAGTCTTTTTAGCGAGAATGTTAAATGCTAACATTAGCTGTTGTATGATATCATCTTAAATACTGGAATCAGCCACAAGATTATACTAGCATTTGTCAGCAAAAAGTGAAAACTAAGATACCTGTTTGCTTAAAAGCTAAGCTAGGAAGTGGCTGTATGCTAACAATGCTGTTTAATGCTGTTACACTTAACAATACTTAAAGGCTTAATTTTCTCGCTACAGTCTTGTAACCGAGCCAATAAAATGCTGACATTAGCTGTTTTGTAATAGCAGCTTAGATGTTGGAATTAGCACAATGGTGGCTTTAGCATTTGTTAATATGATGTAAAGACTTACATATTGTGCTATTTCAAGGTTGGCTAGGAAGGGGTTGTAAAGTAGCATTGTCATTTGTTGGCGTAACTAAAAAACAACACAAAAGGCAAAAATTTCTGACCAACAGCTTTGTTAGCAAAATGGTAAAAAAAAAAACAAAAAAAAAAACACTAATTTAAAGTTTAGGTTTAAAGCAAAAGAATGCTAATATTGTCGATCTATGTGTTACACTAAACGATACTAAATGTTCTTTTCTGGCTAACAGTGATAGCAAAGTGGTTAACAGCTAACATCAGCTGTCTTGTAATAATAGCATACATATTGGAAGTTGCAGATTGGCTGCTTCAACATTTGTCAGTGTAACAAGAGGGAAAAAGTACAAAACCTGCTAACTTCAAGTTTAGCCAGGGAGCAGGTGAAGGCTATCGTTGTCATTTGATGGTGTAACAAAAAACTTCACTAAAGGCTTAGATTTAAGGTTAACAGTCATGTCAGCAAGCCAGTAATTTTAGCTGTTATGCAGTAGCTAAAATTTTGGAACTTGCAGAATGGCCGCTTTAGCATTTTTCATCGAAAAGTAAAAATTTAGACAACCTGCTCTCTTTGAGGTTAGCTTGGAAGCAGCTGTATGCTAACATTGTCGTTTGATGATGTTACAAAAAAAACTGCAATTTTAGGCTAACAGTCATGCTAACATTAGCTGTTGTGTAATAACAGTTTAAATATTGGTAGCAGCGATTACATGCTAACTACAAGGTTAGTTATGAAGCAACTGAACTCTAGCATGGTCAATTGATGGTGTTATATTAAACAATAGTAAAGGCACAAATTTATGGCTAACAGTGTTAGCAAAGAGGTTAGCGGCGAACAACAGCTGTCTTTCAATGATAGCATAGATTTTGGAAGCTGCAGAATGGTTGTTTAAGCATTTGTAGTGTAACAACAGAAAGATACATAACCTGCTGACTTCAAGGTGAGCTAGGAAGCAGCTGAATGCTAACCTTTATTGGTAGCTGCTGTAAGATGACTTGATAGCGTGTCTCAGAAGCAACTGTCAGACTGCAGCTGATGTTGGTGGCTTGTTTCAGTTCCTTGCTCCTATCAGTGTTTAGAGGGAAGGGATGCAGGGTTGTTTCACAGCTGTACAACAATATTTAAAGCATTGGGTTAATTTTTCAGGCGGATTTTTTTCTTTTTGTCTTGAATTGATTTGACATTGGAGGACAGAACAGCCTGAGCCTCTCTGATTCTGCTCTTCACCGGGTCTGTTTCAGTTGAGACAAATATCCAGGGAACCAAATGTTGCACAAAGAAGAAAAGGTCAGCACTCCATGAATGTTTCATGTTAGCGAGAAACAGCTGAAGTAATTCAGCCTCAAAACTTTCAAGTGTTTTCTGTCTTTCTTTCAGCAATCGAAGACACACACAGGCGTCTTCTCCCTGCAGGCCTTCGATCATTCGATTAGCGAGAGGCATGACGCAGAAGACATAAATAGAAAAAAATCTATACAATTATGTCTCCAAGCAATTAAAGTGTGTAGCAGACGTGTGTCAATACGAAGTCTCTGCAGAGTCTTAATTTGATAAAGTGTGTCTAATTCAAAGAGCCAATAGATGAGGAGTGAATGTAAGATGGAGGAAATGAAGCCTGATTGGCTGCAGACATGCATGTTTCTGTGACTTCTCCACATTCTTGTGTTTTAGTGTGATGGAAAAGGAAAACAGAAGCACTATCGCCCCCTACCTCAAACTTAATGATACTGCATGTTTTGTTTTTTTGTTTGTTTTGTTTTTTGGTTATTTTTAATATATCAAGATTTTTTTTTTCAAAGATTCTTTAAATCTACTTTTTATTTAAAGTCTTTTTTGTTTTGTTTTTTTTTTTGATGGAGAAGCTGCTTTCAGTCCAAGTCCCTCCTGCTCAGGTGTTTATGTTTGTGTGAGTGTGTGTTTATGTGAGTGTGTGTGTGTATTTCTGGACTCTGCTGTGAGCCTTCGTGCCGCTGCGCTCGGGTACATTCGAATCCTCAGACCTCCACCTGCAACCTGTCTGCACGTCCACCTTCCCTCCCTCCTCTCTTGTGCACGCGCATGTGTGTGTGTGTGTGTGCAGGCCTGTCTTGACCTCTGCGACTCCCACAATGCCTCTCTGCTCATTGCTTATGCACAGTTACCTGGTAACAGACAGCTGCTGTTGCCATGGCGTCGTGGGGGCACCCAGGTGTCCAAATAGCTGCCTGAGTGATGGATGGTCGGGTGTTGATGATTGTCTTTTAGTCTCTCTCTCTCTCACACACACACACACTCATCAGAGACACTCAGGAGCGTGATGATTGGCTGTCAGGAGAACATGACCCCGATTTGGGCCTGCGGGACTTGAAGTTGTTGTGTGAAGTGTGTTTGAAGTAGACTGAAGTGACATGTGGTGTCAGTGTGTGTGTGTGTGTGTGTGTGTGAGTGAAGTGAGCGGTGAAGTAGGTTGAATATTAAAAGTGCTCCCTTGGCTTCAGACCGGGGTAAAATCGCACTTGAATATATTCCAAACGCTTGAAATAACCCGGGGAGCGCTTCACAGACCTGATCTCTCCTCCGCTCTCGAGGCCATTCCCGGTGTCTGCTCGGGCTGAAATTGAACGCACCCTGAGTCCTTCTTATAGATATTACAGCCCACTTTGGCATTCTCCCATTTTCACACAGGTATTACCATCACAGCTTATAACCCCCTCGCGGTGCACCTCATCCAGCTGGCATCGTGTGCCAAATCGACTCTGGAGCTCCTTCTGTGTCGCGCTGAGGTCAAAAGCTAAAGAGGAGTCGATGAATGTGCAGCTGGCAAACACAGAGCCGGCCTGTCTCAGCTCTGATTTATTTATCAGCTTTATGTGGAGAAGAAATTATTCAGTCAAGGCCTGTGAGGTTACAGCCCGTGAATTGATTTAAAGTCTGTTTGATGTCCACGTAGGTTAGTTTTGCCTTCGGTAAAGCAGAGAGTTTAAAGGTCCTTCACTTCAGCAAGAAGAGAAGGAGTCAAAGTTTGGTCTGCTTTGGGAACTTTTCAACCGTCGTGTATCATCAGAGTGATCAGACAGCCAGAGGATGAAAACAAGCATGCGTGTGAAAACAATGAGGTGGATTCTCATTAGTCACGTTTCTGTTACACCTAGGACTGCACAAAACCTAAACATCACAATAAAAGATGTTTTTACTTTATTTCTGTAACCTTTATTAAACCAGGCTGGTCCCACTGAGATTAAAAACCTCCTTTTCACGGACCAAGACAGGCAGCAGCAAAAACACAAAGCTACAGACTGAGAAATGGTAACGGAAACACCAAATCTCAGAAAAACCTCTCAAATTTGGAAAAAAAGTTTTTACGCTCTCATGAGGTGGTTTTTCAGAAGTTTGGATAGTGAAGTTTACCAATATCGATATAAAATAAAGGTCAAATTAAATCACATAAAAATATTGGGCTGTCCTGCAATCCAGGTAAAGACAGACGAGCTTTTCACCAGTCAATCGCTTTTTTAAAGGAACACTGAGAACCGGTTCGCAGTTGAGAGCCATTTTTATATGCAAATTGCCCACGCTGCCCTCATCTGTCACCTTAGTGCCCCATGAGTCCGAGTTGTTTACGCTGCCTTGACATCTCCGAGCTCGAGCATGTTTTATTCATGTGAACGCAGCTGTATGTGCAGCTAACTTTAAAGATAAATAAATAAAAATGAGCCGGAGTCAAAGGGAACAAAGCAGCTTCTTCCAAGTCCACCAACCATAAACCAACCAATCAATCAATCTTTATTTATATAGCGCCAATTCATAACAAATGGTTTCTCAAGACACTTTACAGAAACGTAAACAGATCTAGGACCTGTTCAGGATAATATTAACCCACTCCAGGCAGGCGTTGCATATTTGCAACAGCTAAATGCTAGTTAGCTAAGTACTCCATATCTATCTTTAATTAGCCTTTTTTTACTCAGAAGTACCACTGCAGGACTTAGTTGTGCATTAGCAACAAACAGTTTTTCACTATCCCACCAAAAAGGTCAGAATCACATATTATTACCCCATAGGATAATTTTCCCCAAATATCAGATTTTTCCTGTTACTAAACTTAATGTGAGCCTGAGAGGATTAAAACTCAGCACCAGACACCCTGCCCTGATTTTTATCGATTTGACTATTTGTCATAAAAATGAAAAAAACCATCCAGCAGTTCAAACGACTCAGTCCTTTTTAATGACTCTTTGAAAGGAACAGCTCCTCGAAATCCGACTCCCTTCACAGAGCCGTAAATCCCCTCTCTAGTCCTTAACGTTAGTGAATCCTGGTTCTGTCCTACCAGAGCGCATCTACCGACTCCAACCTCACCAATCAGAGCTAACGTGACCTCACTCTTCATTTTACTGACAGAGTTTGAACAGATCTCCACTCTGTCCTCTGTTGACTATATAAATTATATATATATATATATATGTATATATATATATATGTATATATATATATATATATATATATATATATATATATATATATATATATATATATATATTCACTCCCGCCTTACAGAGTGTGTGCAACATGCTCAGATCTATCTCTGTTTAAAGCATCCCGTGACCTTTGTTTAATATTTTCTGACTTTCCTTCTTGTGTGTAAAATGTCACTTTTTTATTATTTCATATGAAGCCGTGGGCTGAAAATTGCAAAACTCATTTCTTTTTAAAAAGTTTCAAACAGAACCTTTGATGTGAGTAAAGACGGCTTCAAAGCTTTCCTCCACAGCTGCAGAAACAGAACGATATAATAAATGACAACATTTTGATCTTTCTGTTTGGATAGAAACGTATTTTATTTATGAATAAAATATATAATTTATGTTTTTTAAAAAAATGGAAGTTTTGCAAAGCCTTGTGTCATGTTTCTTTTGGATAAAATTACTGATTAAAGCTCCTGTTTGTGTCCATTCTGGCGCCTCCCTGTGGACAAAGTGATACCTCTCATCTGGAATTTGCGTCTTCTGACATAAAAAGGAGAACTCTCCTGCTGTTAGATTTTTTTAGATTTAAAGCTCCTGTGAGGATTTTTTTTTTTGTGTGTGTTTTCACTTTCTGGCGCCCCCCTGTGGACTAATTAATACTGCTCATCTTTCATGACCTGTAACTAAAAAAAGGAACCTGCTCTCTTTGAACCATGAGTTATATCACTCATGGTCACTCACATTTGCTGTGGAAAATGTTCAAAACTTTCTTTAGTATGATGTCACTCATCTGGTCTGACACCTACCCCCCCCTCACAATCGTTAAAAGCATTTAAAACGAATGGAAATAATTAGTCCGTCCTGCTGCTGATGGTCACGTTTGCTCTTCTAAGTCATAAATTGTTGTCACTTTTAATTTCAGTCTGTTTCACAACACTTTAAAAATGACTCACAGGAGCTTTAAGAGTCCTGAACATGAAATAATTTAAAGGTATTTTGCTGAATATTAAAGCATAATTACAGCCTGTCCCCTGCTCTACTTGACTGAAAGCAGCAATAGTTTTCCTCAATAACACCTTAAAGTAGGTTTGGATGGATTCAGGAGAGGGTGTGGGAGTATTGATGGAGAGAGGAGCGACTAAGGGCAGAAAAGTACGAAGCTGCGTGAATTTAAGAAATGAGAATTAGAGCTTATTGAATTTTTATCCCAGCTTTTGTTATTATGAGGCAGCTCGCCTAGGTATCAAAGGATTAATCTGTCACAGAGAGTTTAAATGAGTTAAAGGTTTATTATTTTCCCATTTTAATTTCATCTGGTGAGTATTTCTAATTCGATTCTGTGTTTCCGAGAACTGCAGGCTTAATTTTCAAATCTACAGCAGCGTCGGAGCCCCGGGCAGTCTGGAGAGGGAGCATCTCTGTGTTTTCTCTTCAAATATATTTCGGGATGTTTTGCTTTGTTTCTTGGAGAGATCAGGCGAGGTGAGGCCCTTCTGCTTGCGGTGACTCAGTGAAAAACCAACCGAGACACGATTCTGACGCTGGGTTTTAAAAACATGATGAAAGGCTTTTTTTGAGATTGAACAGTCAGGGTGAAAATATGACCCGTGGAAATTTCACACAAAGACTTGAATGTGGTTTTAGTGTTGTGTTCTCGCAGGATGAACCAAGAATTTTGTTGTCCTGGTATTTTTCTAACTTATAAGCAGCATTTCAAATTGTTGCAGGAATCAGACACTTTTAGTCTTTTACCTGCAACCAAACTACAAAACATCTCCCAGATGAGCTCAAAGAGACCAAATCCAGAGTGAAAAGAGTGAATGTTGTTCTGATAACGACATTATGGACTCTTTGAGACTCCAAATGAATGAAACTGTCCACATGCAGTACGTGAACTCCATGTTGGCAGTGAGGTCCCAGAAAGAACCAGATGTTGACTCGATTTATGGGCCTGTGTCCATTAACATTGTTCTTTGCACCGGTGGCGCCCGCAACCTCAATTTCAGAGCACTTTGAGCACTTACTGCTGCACTTCAGCTTCGCTTGGTGACCTTTAAGTTTTCAAAATGGAATTTTTTTTTTCAACAACACAAAAAGCAAAATGGACAATAGAAACTGTGTGTTAGATTTAGCAGCAGCTTGTACTCCGAGGAAAAGGAGTGTGGTTACTTTACTCTGCCGTTAGCAAAGCTGACATCAGGTGAGTCAACCAGAGAGGTGAAATTAAGGAGCATCGTAGCGTTTCAGACAATCAACTATTTTTGATTTACGCATTCAGTGTGAAAAATATGGAGGAACAGCGAATGAACACAGAACCTACATTTAAGATGAGCCTATAAAAAATGGACAGCACAACTGCTCTCCAAAAGTGAAGCCAATACATTAAAGCTAGATTTAAGTTAGCCTATAACAACCACCTTAAACACTTTTTGGGGGGGCACCTGATCGTGCTTTATTTATTTATTTATTTATTTATTTATTTATTTATTTAAACATATTGACAACATTTGATTCAGGAAAACCCAGTTTTGCTTTTTGTTTTTGTTTTGTCTGATAATAAAGGAAAAGACTAACTTTTCTGAAAAAAAAAAAAAAAAACGGAAACTTTCTTTTCTTTTTCCTTTTTTTTTTAACTTTGAATTTTGAAAAAAACTTCAAGAAGTTTGTTTCGTTTGTTTGTTTTTTTCGAAAGCCAAGCATTTATATCACTTCATGTACGGATAAAAAGCATTTCAAAGTGTTTCACAGTGATTGCAAAAATAAAAAAAAAAAATAAAGTAGATAAAATACGTAAAATAGAACAATGGCAAAAAAAAAAAATGCATTAAAAAAAGATTTGAGAGAAGGGACTAATATACACCCCTGAAATATATTTGCGGAAATTTCAAAGTTAAAAGTAAAAATAAGATCAAACATGAAGTAGGAATAATATTGTAAATAAAAAATAAATAAATAAAATAAAATAAAAATGGAAAAAGTGAAAGTCAGTGATAAATAATAGCGCTAAAAATACCAAGTTGCAAAGACAATAAAAGAAAAGGAAAAAAAAACAAGAAAATAAAAGATTTCAAAAGTTATGGAACGTTCCAGAACCAGAGAGGTTTTTAGCCGCCGTGGTGGTCTGGGTCTTTGAGGGTCTAGCGTGTGTTCTGGTCCTGCTGGTTTCGTCTGTGTTTCTGTGCTCACTGATGCTGTTTGTGTCGTCTGGTTGGCCTGAGGCTCCTGCAGGGTCGCTGTCGCTCCTGGGGTCGCCTGGTGAGTCCGTCTGGACGACGTTTCAGAACTTCCTGTGCTGCACTTTCACTGTGGTCACTTGTCTTTGAGCGACTGAAGCGCCTCCACAAAGACAGACGACCGCCCCCTCCTCTTCCTCCTCTTCGTCCTCCTCTTCCTCTAAGTGATTGGATGTAATTTGACTGGCTGGGTGACGGCTTTTTAAAGAGAGGGGAGGCCTCCAAATGTCAGCCTCGTTGCGTTTTCACAAAGAGCAGAGACGAGGCGGGGAGGCCCGCACTCCTCCGTTTCCTCTCTTCATCTTTATACGCCTATTCTCTCCTCTTTTCCTTTATGATTCCTCTCCTCCTCCCTCCCTCCCTCCCTCCCTCCCTTTCTCTCTGTGTAAATGACCCAGTTTGATCCTGAACAGTTCGGGGGCTGTCTGTCTCTGAGATAAACTCATTTGCTCCAGATCATTTAGAGAGCAATGCCATTTCACTCCTCCCACCCCTCCTCCCTCCTCTCTGTTATTTGGGGAAGCAGCAACACAACGTGTGTGTGTGTGTGTGTAAGTGTGAGGATGTGTGTGTTTTTAATCTGTTAAGTGGGTAGATACATGCAGAGAGAGCGAGGACGGAAAAGCTGTCAGAAAATGAAAGAGGATCTTCAGATGAGGACGCCGAGCGTTGCGTATCCACAGATATCCGCCGCGCAAACACAGACGCCACTGTTAGGCACATTTACTCTGAAAGGTCACACTGCGCCTCAGCTTGTCTGTAGAAATGTGTGTGTCTGAGCTGCTGCACTGTCAGCCCCTTCTCACCAACAAGTCGTCAGCTTGGTCTCTGGACCAAAGTGTCCAAACATGAAGCTGTGGGTTCGTCCTGCTGTGTCATTTCTGGGTGCTGTCGTCGAGCGTGCTGTCGCCGAGCGTGCTGTCGTCGAGCGTGCTGTCGCCGAGCGTGCTGTCGTTGAGCGTGCTGTCGTCGAGCGTGCTGTCGTCGAGCATGCTGTCCGATGTGGTGTTGGAGTTGGTGCAGGAGTTCAGCCTTGAGGGGGATTTGTCATTTGTGAAACTTTTTTATTTTGTTTTTTTATTTTTAAAATCATTTTTTGGAGTTTTTAAGCCTTTAATAAGAGAGGACAGAGAGGACGGAGAGGACAGAGAGGACAGAGGGGACAAAGAGGACAGAGAGGACAGAGAGGACGGAGAGGACAGAGAGGACAGAGGGGACAGAGGGGACAAAGAGGACAGAGAGGACAGAGAGGACAGAGAGGACAGAGAGGACAGAGAGGACAGAGAGGACAGAGAGGACGGAGAGGACAGAGAGGACAGAGGGGACAAAGCGGAAAGAGAGGACAGAGAGGACAGTGAGGACAGAGAGGACAGAGAGGACAGAGAGGACGGAGAGGACAGAGAGGACAGAGGGGACAAAGAGGACAGAGAGGACAGAGAGGACGGAGAGGACGGAGAGGACAGAGAGGACAGAGAGGACAGAGAGGACGGAGAGGACAGAGAGGACAGAGAGGACGGAGAGGACAGAGAGGACAGAGGGGACAAAGCGGAAAGAGAGGACAGAGAGGACAGTGAGGATGGAGAGGACAGAGAGGACAGAGAGGACGGAGAGGACAGAGAGGACAGAGGGGACAAAGAGGACAGAGAGGACAGAGAGGACGGAGAGGACGGAGAGGACAGAGAGGACAGAGGGGACAGAGAGGACAGAGGGGACAGAGAGGACGGAGAGGACAGAGAGGACAGTGAGGACAGAGAGGACAGAGAGGACAGAGCGGAAAGAGAGGACAGAGAGGACAGAGAGGACAGTGAGGACAGTGAGGACAGAGAGGACAGAGAGGACAGTGAGGATGGAGAGGACAGAGAGGACAGAGAGGACGGAGAGGACAGAGAGGACAGAGGGGACAAAGAGGACAGAGAGGACAGAGGGGACAGAGAGGACAGAGAGGACAGAGCGGAAAGAGAGGACAGAGAGGACAGAGAGGACAGAGCGGAAAGAGAGGACAGAGAGAACAGAGGGGAAAGAGAGGACAGAGAGGACAGAGAGGACAGAGAGGAAAGAGAGGACAGAGAGGACAGAGAGGACAGAGGGGAAAGAGAGGACAGAGAGGACAGAGAGGACAGAGGGGAAAGAGAGGACAGAGAGGACAGAGAGGACAGAGAGGACAGAGAGGACAGAGCAGAGAGTGAGGACAGAGAGGACAAAGAGGACAGAGAGGACAGAGAGGACAAAGCGGAAAGAGAGGACAGAGAGGACAGTGAGGACAGAGAGGACAGAGAGGACAGAGAGGACAGAGGGGACAGAGGGGACGGAGAGGACAGAGGGGACAGAGAGGACAGAGGACAGGGAGGACGGAGAGAACAGAGAGGACAGGGAGGACGGAGAGGACAGAGAGGATAGTGAGGACAGAGGGGACAGAGAGGACAGAGGACAGGGAGGACGGAGAGAACAGAGAGGACAGGGAGGACGGAGAGCACGGAGAGGACAGAGAGGATAGTGAGGACAGAGGGGACAGAGAGGACAGAGAGGACAGAGGACGGAGAGAACAGAGAGGACAGAGAGGACGGAGAGGATAGTGAGGACAGAGGGGACAGAGAGGACAGAGAGGACAGAGAGGACAGAGAGGACAGAGCGGATAGAGTAGAGAGAGCAGGAAACTTGGTGAGACTGGGTCTCTGCGCTCCTTTTATTGTTATGTTTGAACTCGTTTTGTAAATATAGGTTCACGGTGGTCTGAAAGCGTCCTTTGTCTAATTTCTAAAAGCTCTTCATGGGGGAACGTTTAAAGTTTAAATGTATTAAACTTCCTCAGTTCTGTTCCAACACGAGAAACTTGTTCATAACAAGTTCAGCACTCAGCTGTGACGTCTTTTTGGGGACTTGAATAAAAAATCCTGCCACACGGCCGACATCACTCCTACTGCTAGCTGCTTTGTTCGCACCTTAGCACACGTTGTGATCACGTGGACTGTTTGTATCACAGAGTTTAGTTGCGGGCTGATATCAGGTTAGGGATTTAGATGCAGCTCAAAGAAATGGGACTTGGACTTAGTTCCCTGTTATACGTTCGTCTGTGTGGTCTGAGCTTTGAGCACCTTTGAACAAAACTTGAACACCAAGTAGAGACTTATCAAAGTTCAACAATCCTGAGACTCAGGGAGCTTTCACACCAACGTTGTTTGGTCCGGACTTTCAGACTTTCAGGTGTGAAAACACCCTAAATTTAAACCCTGGTTCCTGCTGCTGAAATGTGAAGGAATCCTCAAAACGTCACTTGTTCCTGGGGAAAGTTCCAGCTGTCCAAAAGCACCTTTAGGTGGTCTTCATCCTATTAGAGGAGCATGGACCGAGCCGCTTCATGAGTCACAGAGCGGGATGTCTTTCTTTGCTCTTACTTTATGAGATTTCATATCAGGTCTCTCGACACCTGTAGAGACCTGCACGTGCTGAGCTGAAGCGTTATGAGGAGGGAGAAGACGTCGGCTCTTCTCTAAGACCCATCAGAGCTGCTTCCTCCAGGACGAATCCTTGATGCATTAGTCTTTGGTCTCTCTGCAGGCAGCTTAAACCGTCACCTGTGGCGTGTAACAGAAGAGCCGTGGGTTGGGATGGCTCCCGTCTCGTCTCAGAAGGCTAATTACCCAGAGTGCACGGTGATGGAGCTGCCTGGAAATTATTTATGATTCTTCCCGTGTCCCGCTCCTTCCCGTCAGCTGAGTCATCATTCAGCGCGTCCTTGATTGGAAAATAACTCCTGAGCCTCAGCCGTCCCTCGCTGCCCCACTTTCTTAGCGTTGTTTTTAAATCGTCCTTCAGACACGTAAAAAAAAAAATATTCAACTCTGTTTTGACAGCTGAAATAAAAAACAGACAAAGAAAATCTTCAATCAGCTCCAAACGCTTTGTCTGCCGATCAATCGTGACATTTTCCATCAACGCTTGAGATCATTAAAACACTTCCTGTTATGAAAGTCTGGTGGCTGCGCTGGATCAGGTAGCACCTGACGTCCCTCGTTCTTTGTCTTTTCATGTGAAGAGAGAAAGATGAACCGAGACACCGACTGAAACACCTTGAAACAGCCGCAGCAGCGTCACCAGCGGTGATTTAAAGTCTGATAAAGTGGTTTACCAGACGTTTTATCTCTAATAACGACGTTAACAAATCATGAAGGACACAGAACGAACGCTCACTCACCGCAAAAGTTGTTAAATTTCAATCAGACTCAGAGGAGAAAGAAATTTATTTTTATAAGTTGTTTTTTGGGTTTTTTTTTTTCAGCTGTTGAGATTCTTCTTTAAAGAAGCTCCCAGTCAGGAAGCGGTACCTGTGTGGAGGAAGGAGAGAAGGTTCAACAACTTCTTTCTAAAAACTCTGAATACTTCTGGGAACAGAAATAAAAGTTTGAACATCAGAGAAAGAAAGAAAGAAAGAAAGAAAGAAAGAAAGAAAGAAAGAAAGAAGAAAGAAAGAAAGAAAGAAAGGTCAGTGTGGATGAGAGGGGGATCAGACAAATCTGGATCTTACCAGTATCTGTCACTGATGCTCGCTCTGCGCTGTAATCCTGGAGGTCTTTGCTGCTGCTCTCCCCGCCTCATGCTTTGGCATTCCACATACACATACAGAAGGGTACGGAACTCCCAGAACAGTCATACCACCAAATTTAACTAACTGCATGCAAATAATTCATTCCTCTGACGAGAAACAACTTTACAAGAACCAAATCAAAGAGCAGGAGCAGGATTCAAAAGTTGTAACTGAAAAAAACTTTTTCAAGTCAAATAAAACAAGATAAAATATTGACGGAAAGTCGCGGGAAAGTTCGGGCTTAAGGAGAAAGGAGTAACAACACGAAACCACAGCAATGCTGGAAACACGTGGAAACAGTGAGGGCGGGGACAACAATCACAAAGGCAGGCAACAATCAGACCAGGAAGTGAAGTTTTCTGAAGCAAGAAGAGAGACATGACTACAAAATAAAACAGGAAGAGACAAAGAAGACAAACTAAAATGTGTCAGCTTGACATAAATGCTGAGACATGACACACTGCCTCTTTATATCTATTGAATTTACCGTTATTACGATTTTTTTACGATTGCAGATGAAAGAAGTAGAGCAGGCAAGCCAGTCTAGTACCCGCACTCTTTTACTACAAAGCCACGCTGTTGTAACAGGTGCAGAATGTGTCTTGTCATTGTCTTGCTGAAATAAGCAGGGACGTCCCTGAAAAAGACGTGGCTTGGATGGCAGCATATGTTGCTCCAAAACCTGTATGTACCTTTCAGCATTAATGGAGCCTTCACAGATGGTCAAGTTAGCCATGCCATGGGCACTAACACACCCCCATACCATCACAGATGCTGGCTTTGAGACTTTGACCTGAGAACAATCCAGATTGTCCTTTTCCTCTTTGGCCTGGAGGACACCACGTCCATGATTTCCAAAAACAGTTTGAAATGTGGACTCGTCAGACCACAGCAGACTTTTCCACTTTGCGTCAGTCCATCTCAGATGAGCTCGGGTCCAGAGAAGCCGGCGGTGTTTCTGGGTGTTGTTGATATATGTCTTTGTCTTTGCATGGTAGAGTTTGAACTGTCACTTGTAGATGTAGTGATGAACTGTGTTAACTGACAATGGTTTTTCTGAAGTCTTCCTGAGCCCACGTGGTAATATCCTTTACACAATGATGTTGGTTTTTAATGCAGTGCTGCCTGAGGGGTCAAAGGTCACGGGCATTCAGTGTTGGTTTTCAGCCTTGCTGCTTACGTGCAGAGATTTCTCCAGATTCTCTGAATCTGTTGATGATATTATGGACTGTAGATGATCAAATCCATCAATTCTTTCACATTGTAGAGGAACGTTGTTCTTAAACTGTTGGACTAGTTGCTCACGCAGTTGTTCACAAAGTGGTGAATCTTGCCCCATCCTTTCAGGGATGGTCCTTTTATACCCAATCATGACCCTCACCTGTTTCCAATGAACCTGTTCACCTGTGGAATGTTCCAAACAGGTGTTTTTGGAGCATTCTTCAACTTTCCCAGTCTGTTGTTGACCCTGTCCCAGCTTTTTAGGGACGTGTTGCAGCCATCAGGGTCAATATTTGAAAAAAAAAGTATCAGTTTGAACAACAAATTTCAGTGAGATGTAGTGAGCTGAACCGTGAAGGATGATGTCCTCAGATTCCCATGGTGAACGTTTTCTGTGCCGTGAAGAGGTTAAGCGATGTTGAGGAGCTGCACACGTTTACCTTCAGCCGGCTTCAACGTGAAAAACTCCATTCAAACGTTCCCATCACTCACCTTTACCTTTCTTCCTCCCTCGCTCTTCAAATTTCTGAAGTGCCTCGCTGAAAGGGATGCACAAGCTTTTAGCCTCAAAGATTATTATCATTCCTTTTTTTCCCCCCCGTCATAATTGCGAACTGATTGCAGTAATTTCTGTGCTCTCATAATATTAGTGCTCTCTGAGAGCTGGCTGTGTTTATGAATTTGTGGATTTTGTGAGTGTGCGTGTTTGTGAATCGTTCATCTTTTCAGAGACAGTCAATGCTGGAGGTTAGCCAAAATGCTACCGTTTGTGAATCAACGCTTAAAGGATAAAAGGATAAAAGTGGGAATCATCGGGGGGGAAAGGTGTTTTTGTGAAGAGAGGACAAAGCAACAGGGAGGGGTTTTTCTTTTTTTTCATGTTGACGAGCAGCAGGAGAGCAAGTGAGCAGCAGAGAGCGATGGGAAGCGACAGAGCGGCTGTGAGGAGAAAAAAAAACACAGAGTGATTTAGAGAGAGTGTCTTAACTGCAGGCGGAGAGGAGGAGAGGACGCAGGAGTCTGACAAAGGACGGACGTCGGAGGAAGGGGATGATGGAGGAGAGGAAAAATATCAGTAAGAGGAGTGAAAAGGAGGGATTGTGAAACATTAATGAAGAGAAAGAGAGGGAGTTGTTGTTCTTGTGTCACTCATGGTCTCCCTCAGGAGCGTTTAGACCTTTAAAATCTCCTCTGCTCCTCCGCGGGCCACTAACACTCCTTTCAACCCCCCTCCTCTCTTCTTCCTTATCCCTCCTTTCCTGCAACTTTCTCTCCTTCCCTCCCTTAAACTCAAACCTGCTCTTTACTCTCCTCTATCACTGCTCCACTTTCACCTTCCCCCTTCTTCTTCTTCTTCTTCTTCTCTCCTCTCTCTCTTTTTATCTTTACGCTCTTTAGGCTTCACTGTTGACTGCATGTAAAGATGGACGGCATGTCCACATCTTCACATGTAGAAAAGTGAAGTCAAAATAGAGGCAGATTCTTCCACCTTCTGCAGGTGAAGCCGGAGTCTGAGCAGAAGGGGTTTTATTGGTCGAGCCTTGACGTCCCGCTCCTTTAGCTAACAGCAACACCGTTTGGATTTCTGATAAAGCAACAAAAAAGTGACGAAAGCTGCTTTTTGACTTGACGATCGAGGGCCCAAACTTGGGGGTCGGGGTCGTGCTTTCCACATTCTCATCAGATAAGTATTTAATGATGATCCAAAGCCATTTAAGAAGGATGCTTCCTGTTGAAAGTTATAAACCGAGTGGCTCGTTTTTTTGAGCTAGCATTAATGCCGTCTTTATGTTTCGGATGATCGAGATGTCTGAATTTCACCACTCGGAGCTGTTTCGAGCTTTTCAGCGCTTGTTTCCTTTCGAGAGTCATCGAATCCATCTCCAGAGCAATAAACCACGATCAAAACCATCCTCCATGCTAACGGGCTAGCCGCAGCGCTGCACACCAATGCCGGCTCATCCGTCTCCTCCTGTGGTGTCGTTTTTATTTCTTTCTCTGTGATGGAAACAGACAAACAGCAGGTCACAGGAGCCATGAAGTTCCTGGGAATGTTTTATCAGGAACTTAAAGTTCCTGGACCATCTGGTTGAAACTTTTTTATAAATGACTCTTCTTTTGATTCCTCTCTGGAGAGTTTGGGGTTCAGTTATCTGATATAAACTACTGTTACTCTGTGTTTTTCCACCTCCTCGTCCGTGTTTTTTGTGGTTTCCTCTTGATAACCTCTGACCTGTTGACTCCTGGCGTGTCGCCGCTCATTGTGATGCTTTGTTGCAACAGTCCAGCTATTTACGACCTGGCTTTGGCATGTTTTGTTTTATTTTGAAAGTCACAGGCTCTTTTTAGGTACTACTTCCTGTCGCGCTCAAGCTTTCTGCTCTGAATAGATGCATCAAAGCTCCGGCAGCCAGCAAAAGTAGGATGGTTTCATATTATCTGCAATCTGCCGGTGCAGGTACGCAACTCGAGCAAGTTATAAGCTCTCAAATATGCACCACTTAAGTCTGTAATTAATACTGTTTTTACCCCCCAGAGTGAACACAACACAGTTTTTAATGACATAAAGATGACTGACGGAGAAATCGATCTTTACCATCATGTACCAGAAGAGGAATGATGACAGAAACCATAACAAATGCTAACATTAGCGTCATTAAACTGTCCGTAAATGTGTCTCTGCTTCACATCAACACATGTTCCTCTGTTTGCTTCTGTTAAGTGAAGCATCGTTATTTGAGTCCTTTGCTTCCAACGGTGCAGTCTGTAACCGTTTGTGTTTGGCTTCACCTGTGAGTAGCTATCATGTCGCCCATCGTTTTATACAGTCTTTAATTTTCCCCTTCTTTCCTTACTTCCTTTCCTCCACACTCTTTTCATCCTTAGTTCCTTATCAGACTCTTAGATCCTTTCTTCCTTTCTTTACTTCTCCGAACTTCAACCTGCTGTTAATAAACCGACCTAATCTCCAAGAGTTGAATTTTGATTCCAACATTCGTTTCCCATTTTTTCCTCACAGTCGTCCGTCATGTAACATTTCAGGCACGTAGCTGCAGCAGTTCGTTGCCAAACTTCTCTAAGCGGTCTAATGTAAATACTCTGAGAGAAACATTTGGGTAAGACGACCTCTAAGAGTCTGAGGCAGCCATTCAATCAGCCATAGGTCTTAAAATGCACACTTCTCAGAGTGGTATTATATGGATGGCTGAGCAGCAGCAGCAGCAGCAGCAGCAGCAGCAGCAGCAGCAGCCGGCTCAGTCTTCAGTTCTCTGCAGCGTCGTTTTAAAGCTTATTGCTGTGATTACAGTCCGCTGTGTCCTCAACATTTTCTGAATGACTGCTCTGCTCCTTTAGGTTCCTGTGAGGGCCACGAGACCGCCACCAAGTTAAAGAGTTTAAAGGAGCAAAACAAGCAGATTCAACTCTTTTCATACAGGAGCCAAAAGTGGACATTTTCAGGGCTCTGTGATTCGCTTCTGATGTCGGTATCGATCAGTTATTTTATCTAAAGCCGTAACTACCACAGAGCGATTTTATAACAACAGCACCACATTGATTTTAATCAATCAAATATAAATTATAACAGACTTCAGATCAGACGAGCCTTTCATCAGTTTTCTTTCCTCTCCTGTGGTAAACAGGCATAAATAAGATTAAAGGTGCTTTTTGACCTGAAGTAACAGGAACTTTTTCTCTTCAAGTTATTTTTTGAGCTCTAGTGCCCCTTTTCCACCAAAAGAACCAGGTACTACTTTGGTGCTTAGTTGGTTCTTCCTGAGGACTGGTTTGGTTTTCCATCGTCAAGGAGCCGACTTGGAGCCACGTCACTGCAGACTGTAACAGACTTGGTGGGTTGTTGGTGTTAGATGATGGGGATGTGTTACTGTGTGTTTGAGAATTACAAGGCTCAGTGAACGCATCACCAGCGACGGGCGGTTCAGCAGCCAGCGTCTGTGTTTTGAGTTTCGAGACGCGTTCGTATGAGAGTTACACAGAGTAGAGCTGATGTTTGGTTGCCGTGGTTACAGCCAGCAGTAACCGGTGTTAAGTGTTCGATAAACCATTAACATCAAACCGGAAGTTTGAGATGAGATACTCCAACAAATAACAGACGACTCACTCGGCAGCTTTTCTTTTTATGAATGGCTGTTTTCCAGTGCCGATTGTGGGTCAGAGTAACCCCGCCCCCAGGTTCCCCGAAGTAGTTCCTTCACTCTATCCGAGCATAGAGTTGGTGTTTGCTAAGCAACAGTTTTTAGTATCTGGAGCTGGTGCATTGTGGGTGGAAACAGAAAGAAACAGTGATTACTCAGGCACTAGCCTGGAACTAGCACTAGCACTAGCTTTGTAGAAAAGGGGTCCTCCAGGGCTAACCTCATGGGCTGAGACCTGCTAGTTCCAGGAACTTCTCTCCAAGGAACTAAATGGTTCTTAAGGCCCATTGTTGTCTATATTTCCACTGAGACTTGAAGTCTTGTAATGATTACAGAAATCAGGCCAGTGATGAATGAAGAAGCACTGAAAAAAGCTGCACTACAACTCCAGACCAGAAGAGGGCAGTAGAGTCAAAGACGAAGGCCATACATACTACAAGACGACACCACAGAAGGATACGGACGTCATGGATGAATCTCAAAGCTCTAAAAGCTGTTTGTGAGACAGAGAAGACACAAGAACAGCTCAAAGATACAGGGATGAAACTTCAGAGCTTTGGGATTTACCCATGAGTGGCGTTACAGTTAGCCTGTTAGCATGTAGGAGATTAGTTATAAACAGATTGATTGAACCATAAGGAGTCGAGCGGTAGAAGCAGATTCAAAACACTCAAAATACACAACTTGAAGCAAGAAGACAGATTTTTAAGGCCCCGTTTACACGACATCGTTTCACTCAAAAATTTGCATTTACACAGAAACACGGAGGGACTTAAAACATTGTGGTATGTATTGACGCAATGTTGTTATTGTCCAGTTCGCGAATGGCATTTAAAAGGTCCCAAAATTAATGCGCAAAGCAGAGCATGACAGAGCATGGTGTTTCCAGTGAAAACTCCTGCTTGTCGTTTACACGGCAACGGTGGCTGCAGCGTTTCAGAAAAATTCCACTCAATAGGCTGTTTCCAACAGTTTCTGTTTTAGGTCGGCAAAAACAGTTTCCGTGTAAACGAGAGGGCAAAATGTAACAATACCTTTGCATTTCATCCTGAAACCGTTGTCGTGTAAACGGGGCCTTAAGCTGCGAGAGCTCGAGCGGTGTTTAAGTTTAAAGAGCGACCCTCACATTGCTTTATTTCGAAGATGATACTCTAACATTTGATTAAACTGAAACCAGGTAAAAAATGTATTCACGTTCGTTGATGATCCTTAAGGAGTTTCTGTGAGACCTAGAGGACCACGCAGGGCCTGTAGGGGGCGCCAAACATTTTGCAGACTCCTCTTTTTAGTTTACTGGAGATGAATAAGCCTCAGAGCAGGATAATGATGAAACTGGCTCTGTGATCTGAAACAGTAATTGCTGCCAGGGCATAAACAACACCAGGCTTCAATACCTGAACTTACAAGCAGCCTTTCAGTGCAGCGCTTGTGTTGCTGTGATGTGTGTATCCATGTGTGGGAAAACAGCATCTGTGAGTGGGCTCCTTTCATTTTTTAGACCGAGTAAGCGTGTGTGTGTTTTTTTTTATCCGTGTTGTGTATCAGGCTGAGATAGTTAAGTGCAGGCCTTGGGCACAATGTGTTTTTCTGATGGCTAATACAGCCCACACACTGTTTGATAAGAGTGAGCAATGGAGCGCTTTACACAGGGACTGTTGTTTCAATTTCATTTAAATTGCATGTGATTCGGCAGCAATTTCTCACCACTTGAGTGTCGCTTAGATAATAGCATTATGTCTGCAGATTTGGGCTGTTGTGCTGCACAGAAAGAAATGTACAGAAACAGATCAGGACAAACGGAAGTGGAGGAATGTGCGCCTCCTCATTTCTAGATCTCAGAAACAATGAAGCCATGTGACGCTATTATTGGTTACGGTGTTAAGTTTCAATGATTCATCTTAAAATTCTACATCAGCAGAAGCCGCGAGAGACTCGCTGACGAGACTCCAAACTACCAACTGAGCCCCACCGAAAATATATCCATTTATCCATTTCAGCGCAAAAAGAAGAAAAAAATCTGCTTTTTTATGTCGCATCTCTAAAAAAAAAAAAAACAGATTAGGAATCAAATGAGATCCTCATGGGAGGGAATGATAATATTACAGCAGCTCAAAGAGGCATCTCCGCTAACAGCACAGTGATGACAATAATAATAATGATATCCATGCAAAGTGTGTTTGGTTCTCTATTAAATGGAGCCACATTTAGAAGGAGCATGTATTTGGAAGATGATGGTTTGTGGGCTGCACCCATATAATTTGCCAAATCTTTGCACTCTTCTACTATGAAGCCACGCTGTTGTAACAGGTGCAGAATGTGTCTTGTCATTGTCTTGCTGAAATAAGCAGGGACGTCCCTGAAAAAGACGTGGCTTGGTTGGCAGCATATGTTGCTCCAAAACCTGTATGTACCTTTCAGCATTAATGGAGCCTTCACAGATGGTCCAGTTAGCCATGCCATGGGCACTAACACACCCCCATACCATCACAGATGCTGGCTTTGAGACTTTGACCTGAGAACAATCCAGATTGTCCTTTTCCTCTTTGGCCTGGAGGACACCACATCCATGATTTACAAAAACAGTTTGAAATGTGGACTCGTCAGACCACAGCAGACTTTTCCACTTTGCGTCAGTCCATCTCAGATGAGCTCGGGTCCAGAGAAGCCGGCGGTGTTTCTGGGTGTTGTTGATATATGTCTTTGTCTTTGCATGGTAGAGTTTGAACTGTCACTTGTAGATGTAGTGATGAACTGTGATAACTGACAATGGTTTTCTGAAGTCTTCCTGAGCCCACGTGGTAATATCCTTTACACAATGATGTTGGTTTTTAATGCAGTGCTGCCTGAGGGGTCAAAGGTCACGGGCATTCAGTGTTGGTTTTCAGCCTTGCTGCTTACGTGCAGAGATTTCTCCAGATTCTCTGAATCTTTTGATGATATTATGAACTGTAGACGATCAAATCCATCAATTCTTTGACATTGTAGAGAAACATTGTTCTTAAACTGTTGGACTATTTGCTCACGCAGTTGCTCACAAAGTGGTGAATCTTGCCCCATCCTTTCAGGGATGCTCCTTTTATACCCAATCATGACCCTCACCTGTTTCCAATGAACCTGTTCACCTGTGGAATGTTCCAAACAGGTGTTTTTGGAGCATTCCTCAACTTTCCCAGTCTGTTGTTGACCCTGTACCAGCTTTTTAGGAACGTGTTGCCGCCATCAGAGTCAATATTTGAAAAAAAAAGTATCAGTTTGAACAACAAATATTTTTTCTTTGGAGTTGGGGTTGTATTCCAGTGAGATGTAGTGAGCTGAACCGTGAAGGATGATGTCCTCAGATTCTCATGGTGAATGTTTCTGTGCCGTGGAGAGGTTAAGCGATGTTGAGGAGCTGCACACGTTTACCTTCAACGTGAAACACTCTATTCAAACGTTCCCATCACTCACCTTTACCTTTCTTTCTCCCTCGCTCTTCAAATTTCTGAAGTGCCTCGCTGAGACATTGTTCTTAAACTGTTGGACTATTTGCTCACGCAGTTGTTCACAAAGTGGTGAACCTTGCTCCATCCTTGCTTGTGAACAACTGAACATTTACTGAACCTGTGGAATGTTCCAAACAGGTGTTTTTGGAGCATTCCTCAACTTCCCCAGTCTGTTGTTGACCCTGTCCCAGCTTTTTAGGAACGTGCTGCAGCCATCAGATTCAGAATGAGTGAATATTTACAAAACGTCCAGACTTCTTTGGAATCGGGGTTGTATTTTCAGGACTTCCTTGTTGAGGATTTCTGTCAAATTGTCACTGTGAAATAAAACATTTATAACTAAAAGAAAAAAATCATCTTTGCTCACTCACTGACCCATTTTTCAGCCTTTTTGTTCAGATTTCTGGTGTTTCCTCTGGGGGTTTTTAGCCATCTTAATTCATCCTGGCACACACACACACACACACACACACACACACACACACAGGTGCTGTGAAAGGCTGGATTGTTGCGATGTGCAGTTTAACACCTCTGGTTAGCCTGCAGTGATGAGAACAGATGTGTTTGTGGAGGATAAAGGCTGACGCTCTCTGCCTGTTCAGGGATGTAATGAGGGAGAGAGGTGTGAGTGCGGTCTGTGGGAGATTATTCACACCTGTTAGACGTCTACTCGCATGAAAACTCAATCATTTTTTCTGCTCCTCTTTTCTGGGATCCATCCTGCTTTTCAGTATCTTATCTCCGCCCAATCAGGATCATGTTTTCCTGCAGAAAACCCCGCCCTCCTCCTCCTCCTCCTCCTCCTCCTCCTCCTCTTCGTCTCCTGTGTGTCGTTCAGCACGCAGCGCTGCCGCTCATTGTTTATTGAAAAGGCAGTTTGTTATCGACTGTAAACATCAATAGTGAACATCGCCGGTGTAAACTTTGATAACGCCACCGCGCACATCAGATGAGCTTCTGACACACAAAAGGAGGGAGGAAGGGACTGCATCACTCACATGCTGTTCTCTCTCTCTCTCTCTCTCTCTCTCTCTCTCTCTCTCTCTCTCTCTCTCTCTCTCTCTCTCTCTCTCTCTCTCTCTCTCTGTGTATTTCCAGCTGTGAGGAAAGGCCTGCTGTCATTCTCACTTTCTCTGCCTCTTCCCTCCATCTGTCTCTTTATGCCATCATTGTGCATTCCTGCTGTTTTCCCTCCTCACCTCTGCAGCATCATCCCCCCCTTTCCTTCCTTCCTTCCTTCCTTCCTTACCTCCTTCCCTTCACTCCCTTCCTCTCTCCTTCATTCATCCCTCTCTCTCTCTCTCTCCCCTGTCCTCTCTCTGGCTGTGTGTTTGTGATCACACATAATCAAGACCTGCTCCCTCCTCTGTCTGTGACTATGGCAGACTCTATAACTAAACACACACACACACACACACGTCCCCTCTCTCACACACACATCAACTTGCCGGTCATATCTCGGTGGATTTACGCAGACATGAATATGCAAAGCCGACCTTCCTGAGCCTCCCTGAGCAGATCTCCATATTCACCTCATCCATCCATCTACCCGTCTGTCTGCCTGTCTGTCTGCGTCCATCCATCATCATTCAGGTGCTGCTTGAACGCTGTGTAAGTGGGAACAGAATGCCACCTGCTGGTGAGGAGGAGGAAATGCAGGCACACTGTGACCTGATAAACAAATCATGAGTCTGAATGTTTTTGTCCTTCCTCCTGCGGCGATAAGTGCAGGCTATCAAAAAAAAACGATATGAAAATTAAAGTTAGGAGCCTCTCCTCTTAATCTGAATCATTTTTAACATGAATGCATTTCAGCTTCCCTCTCCTTTTATTATCAAGTGGCTGATTACTAATTTGATCGTTTCATTACTGGTGAATATTTTTGGCTATCTGCTTGTCCATGAATATTTTTTTTTTCTAATTTATCTGAAAGAAAGTTTGAATTTCAGATTTCAGTCGCTGTGGAGTGGACGTAAACTTTGCAGGACTTCACTAAAGAGGCGAGTGTTGAGAGCCAATAAATCTTCTTGCATTTTTCCCCTTGTTAATCCGTCAGTAGTCACTCTTAAAAGGCCCTGTGGGGACGATACAAGTGATAAAGATCATCAGTCCCAAAATCATTTCTAAAGGCTTTTTCTCAGTATCTGTTGTCAGCTTGGATTTTACCGCGATAACATGGATGGACTGAAGTCAAGTCCTTTTGACGACGCTACACCAGCAGGTAAAGTTTAGCAGTGAGAACCAAGATTTGTCCTTTTTCTCTGCTGAAAAGGATTTCTGGGGTTAATTTAGTAGAGATGGTGGAGACTGGAGCTGAACTGACAGACAGAAAAAGGACAGAAGAGAAGAAGAAAGATAAACAGGAGAGAGATAGTGCACAGGCTAAAGGCTAAACTATGAGCTAAAGGCTAAACTATAAGCTAAAGACTAAAACATGAGCTAAATGTAAAACGTATCAAACAGCAGCTCTGTGTAACTGTTGATAAATACCTTACCTCCTCATGTTGTATCCAGTAAAAAGAAAAGTAGTGTTAAAAAGAAGATCTGATCTCCATTCATTTCCAAAACAAACACACGCCTTGTTAAGAGTCATTACATCACCACAGTGTGCGCACGATTTACTTTGATCTACTTCAAACCGACAGTCCTCACAGACCCTTTAAAGCCTATTTTTCCTAATAACGATGGAATTTTGCTGGTTCTGGTTTTGCTGTCTTTTTCTCTTCGTGCTTCCAGCAGCATTCTGAAGAGTGCTGATTTTCCTGAAGCAGAACTGAATAACCCACTGAATACAATAATCAGTTTATGAACCCAAACTCATAGTTGATTCAAACCCTGATTTTGCTTAGTTAATATTTTTTTGAGCATTCTTTTCTTTTTTATCTCGGGTACCCCCATTTGTGAACCGATGAAAAGGATTGTGCTTTTTTCATCCCCGAATGGGAATTCAGTATGGAGTTAAATTAGTGCCAAAACCTCACAAACACAAAAACGGTGTTTTATTTCGTGTGATTTGCAAAACATAATTCACAACTAATGTATTTAGTTTGATTAATGAAAAAAAAATGTCTCTCCAACAAATACATCTTGCTTCACAAATACAGAAAAATGTATTTTCACTTAAATGAAAATATCCTTGAGGCGCAAAAATATAATCTTTCAAGTACAAAAAAAATATTGTTCAAGATTTGTTTTTTTTTTCTTCTCGAATTCAAAAAAAAAAAAAATTCTGCCAGTGCCATAATTCAGGTGTCTGGCAGATGAAATAAATTAAAACTGACTTTACAAAGTTTGGCTGAGCAGGAGTCACGTCTTTATAACAGTGGGTGATAGTGCTCATGGGAAATGGAGTCTTTATCCCTGAAAAAACTCTACCCATTCCGGCCACAGGTGTCACAGCAATAAACAGGAAGCTCTCACAGCACCTTGAGGCAAAAATGTCAAATATTTTCAGGTTCCAGGTTCCTAAACTTTGATCTTTTTTTGTTGTCGGTGAAGATACTTTGGTTCTTGGTTGAGAGATTCGTTTTGGAACAACATGTTCCGTTTGGATCGTTTCTGCATCCAGATGTTTCATTTTCTGTTCCCTTCTGGTTAATGGTTCTTTGGTGTGAGACTTCGCTGTAAAGGCTGAGGATGGTTTTGCTTTTGGCAGAGAAGAGGACATAAAACTGTGTCTCTGATTGGTGTACTTGGTTTTTACATGTATGGAAATGTATTTTGATTTGCTCCGTTTAACTTACAGTCTTTTTTTTTTCACACAGCAGCAGCAAATATTGGCGTCATTTTGGGCGAGTACTGACACGAACATTAGCTGTATGTATGTAGCGCTGCTAAATGAGAGGAAATCATGGGGGTAATTATCCTTTTATCATTCCTGCAGCACAGCGGTGTGGTGCTTTTACCGCACTGGTGGAGATGACATACAATTACATGAAAAAAGAAAGCAACAACGTGTGAAACCCATAAAACTCTCCCTTTGTTGTTTGTGCCGAGATTTCTGTTTGAGTCGACGAATGTGCAGAAAACATCCCCGGCGTGCAGCTGCTGTCAGCCTGCTGTTGGGTTTTTATCTATTAAATAAAAGCGCTGCAATTATGAGAGGCTTTTACAGTCGTTTAGAAGCCTCGCCGTCCTCTGGAAAAAATAAACAGGCTCTTAATTGAGCTGAGATGTTGAGGTCAGCGTGAGAAAGAAGATTTATGGCGTTCATGAGCGCTGGCGAACGACCGAGCGCTTCGAGCTGCTTTCATTTCACTCACTCACATTGAATTTTTAATTCTGAGGAGAGCGAGCTTTAAGGCTGCGTCTCAATATCACAAACAGAGCCGACAGTGAATGGAAACTTGACTTTGATTATCTGCATCTGCTTCCGTCCCTCTGGAGAGTCCTCATGACTCCATACTTCACTCTACATCTCATGAAAGAGGCCAAGAGAGAAACTATAGAGAGGAAACCGTCTCCTTTGTCCTTCTTTTGTTTGGTAAAGCATCATCATCTGTTCATCCAGTCATCGTTCAGTATTAATGGAGCCATCACAGGCGTGTAAACGAGCCACTGGCCTCTTCTCGTCCATGGTTTCCTAAAACAACGTCAAGTTTTGGTTCTTCAGACCAAAGGAACGTTTCATTCTTCACCTCGGATCAGTTTCAGAGTAGCACAGAGAAGCTGTTGGTGTTTCTGAATCTTCATGGTCAAATTTTAACTGCATTTGTGGATTTAGACTCTAAATGTTGGCGGACATTGGTTTTTAAACTTGAGCCCATGCAGTGACTTCCACCACAGAGTCATGACTGTTTTTAGAGGGCCACCATCGTGTCTCACATGTAAATACAAACATTAGCAGCCTTCAGCAGAGGGGTCAACTGCATCAAATAAAGACTCGGATAAACTACAGTTAGTCGGTTACATTTTTATTATATATATATACGTGTTGTTTTTTTGTTTTGTTTTTTTATTTGCAGATATGCATTCTGAAACTTTCCAAACTGAATTGGGTCCAACTCTGCTCATTAGCGTCTTCACTGTTTGCTCACACCAGCTGTTCAGTCCAGCTTGTATCAGGACCTCCATACAGCTGAAGTCCCGGACCGAGGAGTCCCCTGGACTCAGAACCTCAAACCTGTTGACTCCTGGTCTGGCTCTGCTCATTAAGTCGGTTTGTTGTTGTAGTCCAGATAAAAACCAGCTGGTTTGGACCATAGACTGTATAATTAATGGACGTAGTCTCCGCGACGTCACCCGTCTGTTCCTGAAACAGACTTTTGAAGCCAAACGGCCGGCGCGGCCATATTGGAAATGAGGCAAATGTGCTTATTTTGGCCGTGAAAACGTCTTTTTTTGGCTTGGTGTGTTTGTGACTTCCTGTACTTCCGGAGCCTCAAGCGGACACTCGAGGAACAGCAGACTTTAGCACTTCTGCATCGCCTCATATTTTCATACTGGAGGTTGCCGCTTGGTTTGGACACAGATGAGTCTCCATCATGGAACCAGATCAGTTTGGTATCTCTAGGCTCGTTGCACAGGATGACGTGTTTCTATTTCCACTTTCTTGAGTGTGTGTTTGAACACTTCCGAAGGTTTATCAACGAGACGACTTTACTTTATGTAAGATGCCTCTAAAACCTGCCTCAGGTAACAATCAGCGAGGAACATCAGCTTGTAGAAGCAGAAACCTCATCCTTAAGTGTGTCAGGATCTGTTTTAAATATCTTTTAAGGCTCTTTAGCTATGATGCTAATGAGCGCTAGCCACTGTATGTCTGTCATGGCTTGTCCCTGGCTCCCATGTTGTTCTGCTGGTTTGATAAAGCTCCTGCGTCTCTCTTGAAATGACCACAGGTCCATGAAGACTTTGTTTTCATATTTTGTAATAAAGGGTAGCGCTAACTCTGCTAGCTTCGCTGTGTCTCTATGGGATTTCCCATGTTTTTTGTTAGCATAATGCTAATAAACTTCAGGGTAGATTGAGCGGAACACGACGTTAGCCGTAAGGTCCACTTGCTGGACACTGGTTCTGGAGAGATACTGGTATCAATGGGTGTAGGTTGTTGTGTGGCTGGACACTGCTCCTTTACATATTCAGGTTTCAGAAACTCAGGTTAGGAAGCTTTCTGGGTAGGATGACATCATCCTTGCTACTTATCTGGGGTCGTTCCTCTTTATCCGGAGCCACCAGCTGCTCCTCTCTGATGCAGTCTTGATGGCTCGGTGCTGGCTCTGGCCCCTGACCCCCAGATCTCTTCATTTTACACACTTTGCCCAGCGTACTGCTGATGTAGATAACCAAAGACTGATTCTCCTCCAACACAGAATTCTGCAGCAAAACACATAAAAACAGAATTATTACACCAGAGCGTCGCCGACGTGCAGTAGCTGCCACACAGGATTTAAAGGATTTGATTATAAAAGTCTCTTTCTGTCTGTTTTTTGTCTCCTGTTTGTCTGCAGAAGAAGAGCGGCAAATCACTCCGGGGCCTTCGACAGGCGCCGTCATCGGCGGCATCCTCGGCGCCCTCGCCTTCCTCGGCATCATCGTCGGTACCTACTTCTACATCCGCAAGCGCCAAGAGGATGGAGAGTGAGTCTTTATTAACAGCCCTGCATACCTCACCGTGTTATTGAACCTCCTGAGTGAATTAATCTCCCTCAGCGGATCTTAGGCTCATTAAAACTTATTACATGTCATGAACCAGCAGAGTTAGCCCGCTCACAAATCTTGACCCGGAGTTTATAGCGTGAAGCCGCCTGGAGATTTAACTCCCCAACTGCTCGTTCCTTTGGCCTCCCGTTTATCCAGACTCTTATATCCCTCCTCTTGTAGCCGTTAATGAGAAGTTATAAAACCTTTTTTTTTCGTATCAAACTGAGACTTTCTGCCAAAGCACACGGAGCACAATCATTGTCAGATATAAAATCACTTTTTCCCGCCCGTGCCCTGTGAGTCACACCAGTTAATTCACCCTGAGAGGTGCAGCAGCAGGTAAGACGAGAAAACAAAAATGCTAATGGGTTTAGCGCCAAAGCAGATATGAAGCTGATAAACAGCAATAGAAGAACTCATGAGCTTTTCTCCATCAACAAAATTGCACTCAATTACCAGAAATCGCATCACTCTGACCGTCTCTGCCGCTCTAATCATGATGATCAGCAGCGGACTGAGCGTGGACCTGGTTCAGAGTCGTCACGGAGTGAAGCTGCAGAGATATAAGAGAGTTTTTAAGGGTTATAACAAAATGACAGGGGCTAAAATCAGAGGCTGCCAGAGTTTTATTATCACCCTGTCATCTGAAGCTCAGACACTAAAATGTGAGCTGAGCTCGTATAATTTGAAATGACAGATATAGTTATTATCCACATTAGTCGGATTTATGATAAAAAAGCGTTAAACTCTGATCTTGACGTGTGATCTTACCAGGACTCTTAAATACCTGATTGGAAAATTAACGTCTGTCAACTGAAAAAGTTTCAAAGTCTCAGCAGCTCTCCAGACTTGCAGCTTCTGCCACGTTTTCCTCACAAAGCAAATGACCAGAGACGACTGCTCGTTTATTTATCATGTAGACAGAAAAAAGGAAAGTGTGAAGTGTTCAATTTGACACTTTAAATAAATTATGAACAGAAACATACGACGACTGCGTGTCTGTGTGCGAGCCTTTTCACAGTTACGCAACGTTTCCCACATTCGAGGTCATCCGTTCAACAGGTTGTCAGAGATCGCCTCTGAGAGCGCCGGGAAGTATTTTAGTCTTCGTTAATTAGCGTGTTTTTTATTTTTTCAGCTGGTGAAAATAAAGTCCACAGAGTGAGCACCGTGTCTGACTTTAAGCGTAAAAGCTTTAACTGGCATGAAAAGGTTTTGATGTCAAGAAGGTTTTCTGCCTTTTGAATAAACATGGAGCTCATCATTTCTGTCCTCCGGGAAACGGTTCAGTCTTTATGACAGAATTAATGCAGCAGGTTCAGGTCTTCAGGTCAGGCTGATGGATCCCGTTTTATTTTACTGTTTGTTGACAGTTACAGCTGCTCACGTTCAGGCAACAGGGGCCGCTCGTAGCATAGGTACTATAAGCAGATGTTGGGACACCATGGCCTCCAGGGGGCGCCACAAAATCGTGAAAAATTCACCTTCAAGCTAGTTATTTCTATTAGCTCTTAAAATGGAAAAGCTCAAATGTAAAGCAATGACCAATTAATAATACAACAAATGATCATAACAAATACGTCTCACGTCAGAGTGATCCACATTAACTTTAACTGAAGAGAGAGAGAGAGAGGGAGAGAGAGAGAGAGAGAGAGAGCGTTGCTTCAGAAGTTATTTGACTTTTACCTAGAGCTCCCCCTGCTGGCCCGCCGTGCTAAACAGAGCATCACGTCTGAGCATCCAGGATTCTGACACAGCCTGGGAATGAAAAAAAAAGAAACGGGGACTGAGCGGTCACACCGAGCGGTCACACACTGGATAAAGATTCATGAACAGACTGAATGGAGACACAGTGGGTTTGCTTTACAGCTCGATATTTAAAGACGTTCCTCCAAACTGGTTCTTGTGTTTGATACAAAGTAATCTGGAGTCTTAATTAACGATGATCAATACCACATTATCTCTGTCCTCTCATCCAATCAGGGGCCCCCCCAAGCACAAGCCCCCTCCTCCCGTGAAGGCCGGCAGCTCAACAGAGATGGTGAGTGGTCCACATGGCTTTGAATCAATCTTTATTGTCTGAGCTATTATATTGTGCACACACACACACACACACTCACACACACTGAGTCCATCTGAGCAGTCATAATGGGGCTAATGGCTATTGATTGGAGATCTGAGTTGGCTTATGTGTCGAAATAATTAGCTGGGTTTGTAAAGAGCTCCATTAGAGCTCGGCTCTCCTCCTCCTCCTCCCTCCTCTCTGATTTTACTCCATCACTCTGTCGCATTTTGTTGGGCCAGAACAACATTATGTAATGAGACTGAAATGGTGCAGTTTAATGTTGATTAGACGACTGAAACATGTCTGAACGTTCAGGCCGACATGACGGTTCACAGGGTTTCGCAGTAGGAGTTAATTACGCGGCTCAGATCTCACCGTACCAGTGGATCGGTCTGGTTTCCAGTCAAATTATCTCACAGAACTCAGCAGAAACATGAGCCACACCGACCTTGTCACAGAAATTGTGGCAGATATTTTTCAATCATTTTAATCAACTAAATCTTTTACCTCTGGCTTGTATCTGGACCTGCCATGTCAACGTGGAAGTCCAGTTTTTAAGTCTGCATGAACTGATGTAGGTCTTCTAACCCTGGTCCACTGAGGAAGCCTGATGGGCACCTCCTCCAAAACATTACTGCCCAGTCAAACAGTGAGGATTGTCTGTCCTGCATTAACAACACTTATGAAATCAAACAGTGAGGATTGTCTGTCCTGCAT
>CM061155.1:30335711-30345711 GCA_030710495.1 Labroides dimidiatus
TCGTGTGTTCAGTTTTACAGCTTCTGGAAGTCAAACTTCAAGCTTAAGAATCCTGAATCAGACTTTTCTTAGAAAACTGTTAGCTGTATGCTAAACTGTTCTAAACTAGAGAAGAAGAAGTTGTTTACATACTATTTTCACCAGTTCTTCTTCTGTGACGAGTTTGGCCGCAGTTTCTTGCCAGGAATTGTTCGTCACATGGTTATCACAGTTATCTTTATGTATCTTTGTTCTTTGTTCTTTTGCTCCTGATACTTTAACGTAAAATGTTTGATTGTTTCTGAAACTGTTATCTGTTGACATCCTGCAGAACCTGGACGATGAGTCGACCAGCGCTCTGAACGGCGGCGCCCCCCCAGTCCTGGATGACTCAGTCAAATACGACAACGTCAATGAACTTAAAGACCACGCCAACGACTTGGATTCATCCAACCGTGAGACAGCGGCTGCTAACATCGCTCGCGGCGAGAGCTTTGTATCTCCTGCTATGTATGTGTAGCTACAAACCCCACATCACACACACAGACACACACACACACACCCTGGGCGTGTATGGGCAAGATCCACGTCACCTAAATTTGCATGAAAAGCCAAGGCGAACACGTTTCCAGGATTTACTTTCCTTATTTTTTTATTATATCGTTCACATGTAGGGTTCTGAATCTGGGTTTGGTCTTTTCCTTTTTTCATTTCCAGGATGTTTTGGGTCATTGTGGTTTTTAAATCCCCCATTAAAGAGGATTTTATGTGTTTTCTTATTTCTGGTGTATGAACTTTTAGCTTTTGAGATTTATTAACATGAAAATAGTGAAAACATTGAGTTTAAAGAGGGGAATAAAGGGAAAAGAATAGATATATCAGTTTTAAAGCAGTTTGAGATGCTGACGTGCGAATCTGGCGAGCCAAATAACCATTGAGGTCATATATTCATGCAAATGATGAGGCAGGCTTTTATAGCGTGTCCATTTCATGCTTGAGAGGAGTTACAATGTAGGTAAACATGGAGCACTCCTCTCATCATATTTAACAACACTCAGTTGGACGTATTATATCAGTGTTGTTGTGCCATGAACATAGGAAAACGTCCCAGATGTAAATGAGTGTTTCTGTGAGGCTGCCAGTCCTGGGATCGCCTCTTCACGGCCATCGAACGTGATTCGAACGTTTTTCTGTTCCTCGCCAAGTTTAGAATAAGACATCAGATTCCTGTTGCAGCAAATTTTCTCCCAGGAAGTCCGAAGCCCAGTCATCAGGCTCCCTCCAGCAGCTCCGATTGATCACTGGAGATGTTTGAAAGTATTTCAGTTATTTATCCGCTCCAGCCTGTCCCACTCTCGCCCAGGCGACGGTCCAAAAAGGAAACATTCCATTTTATTATGTTGTCAAAGGAGGTCTCATCCGCTCTCGTACCGCAGCTTATGTTGGAGCGCCGCGCCGCTCATTAGCGCTAACGAAGGAGGGAAGTGACATCGTTCTGAAGCTCCGTAACCTGGCAACATTATACGATTTACAGCTCGCGATTCATGTTTGCTGTTTGTAATTGCAGGAGTTGGGAAGGCTGAGAAAAAACAGGGCATGAGGGTGGGTTTACACACACACACACACACACACATCACATTATTTACAACAACAGAATGTACTTTCAGGTGTGTGAGAATGATCAGCATACATCAGTGGATACTGCCATTACAGCCATTTTAAGATTAAAATGGTCGACCTCTGATTTACGCAGAACATTTTGGGTTTTTGTGCGGTTTTCACCGAGCGTCCACTTATTAGATGAAACAAAAAAAAAAAAAAAGGAAGAGGAGGAGCAAAGCCACACCTGGCTGAATGGAACACTGGTATTCACAGATGTCAGATGGTACCAAATGTTGAACAAACTGTGTAAATAGTATTGATAATATTGATGAATAATATATTGTTGGTGCAATGTGTACACATAAAAAAACAAACAAGTGTAGGTGTTATCAGTGCCTCTGTACAGGGGATGGAAGTTTGTTAAATGTCAAAACAAGCGAGTAAAAAAAACATGTATATTACTATTTTACTTTTCACGGGTACATTGAGGTCGTCACTTAATACTGAGATGTTTTATTTGAATATATATGAAACGGTGTGGATTTTACTCCTTGTTCATATAACTCTGCATGGCATGATCGGTGGCTTGTTGAAACACTTTCCCAAGGCTGTATGAGAAGTAAAGTTTTGTTTTTTTTTCATTTATAAAAAAAAACAGTTTTGAATGTCAAAAACAAAGCCGTTTTCTATCTCTCTGTCTCGATGCATCCGTCACCACCAACTCTCACCACCATCACATGTTTGATTTGAGTCGAGAGAGCGGGAGGATTTGTCTCCGCGCGACAGCTCAGAGGGCGGCCGTTGTTTTTCTCGTCTTGAATCAGCACGGGATTGTCATGTTGCAAGGTCACAGCGCAAAACAAATGGAGATGCAATCTTTACTCCTCGTCTGAGATTATAAGATACAGGAGTCTCCCTCTGTTCTCACGTTGTTGGAGGTCAATGGGTCCTTGTTGATTCTTCCAGCCGGAATCCCCCTAAAACTTAAAGTGAAGTCTTCAAAACATGAATTAGTGTGATAATTAAATATTAGGAAATAAATTTTAACAGTTTTCCAAAATGAGGGCAAAAAAAAGAGAGAGAATTTCTCACAATCTGCAACAGATGTTTTGTTGGAGAGGAGACTTTGATGTCTTGCATAGTCGGTTTACGTCTTTATAGAGGCACCTCTTTTTTTCATACTAACTGAAATGCTGCTTTTTATTTGCACCATCCTGTAAGAGGAGATGAAAGAAGAGTCAAAACCAAGGTTACAAAACTTTTTTTGACTGATTTATTAAACATTTATTCGGTGTCTCTATCTGTGTTTGCACCAACACCGACCAGAAAAACAGGAGGATACCAGGTGCTCCTAAAGAGTTTAGCTCCGTTTCCACCAAGCGGTTCACTTCGGTTCATCATTTTGTGTCGTTTCCTTTGACTAAAACCAGGACGGGTCCCCAAATAACCGACCTGTACCGTCCCACTTTTTGGTTCCCTTCTGTTTATGCACCTGACATACCGATCCGACCCCAGAGGGTGGGGCTAGAAACACTGCAGTCCATTGATTGGTCGACAGAATCATCACTGCAGTCCACTTCCTGAAGAGAACTTTCTTTATGTTTGGAAATTGGCGTCACGAAACTGTGTCACGTTTTTCTTCTTCGTTGGATTTAGTAGCGGGGTACACTGTGTCACGCTGCTATGCCATCATGCTATTGTGTAGCTGACGCTGCTACCCTCCCCATTTCCACCAAGTGGTCCAGTCTGGATCAGTACAGTTTGGTACGGGTCTGATCAGTAAAGCCTGATCCTGTCTGTGTTTCCACAGCCAACTGTGCCCTTCTTGGTAGGCGGAGTGTAAGCTGGATGATGATAGCCGGGTCAGCTACCTGATAGCATGATGGTATAGCAGCGTAACACAGTGTACCCCGCTACTAAATCCAACGAAGAAGAAAAACATGACACAGAAAACTGTTTCGTGACGCCAGTTTCCAAACAAAGAAGGTTCTCTTCAGGAAGTTGACTGGAGATTTAAAAATGGTGGGGTCACGTGTTGATCTTTATTACCACTGTGGCACAGGAAGTGATGATTCTTTCCACCAATCAGCAGACCGCAGTATTTCTTGCTCCACCTTCTGGGGTCGGATAAGTATGGCACCCCAACAGTACGGGTTGGTTATTTGGGGACCTGCCATAAAATGTGTGCCATACCAAAACTAACCGAACTGATCCGCTTGGTGGAAACGGGGCTTTTCTGAGGTAAAATCCTGTGATGTAAAGATGTGATCTCTAGATTTCCGATTCCATTAAATCCTCCCAAGTTGTAAGTGGACATAAGCTCCTTTATGAAGCAACCAACCCAGGTACGAACCAAAGACGGAGCTATTTGAACCAAGTAAGTCTGACCTCACACACACACGGATGTTTGTGAGGGTTTACAGAAATAAAGATCTCTGTATTCACTTTACTTTGCTGCAAGAAAGCCACTTCATCTGGTGCTTGTATGATCTCAAACTTGAAAAACAAAACTATCACAGGACTGCAGAAGTCTCAGTACTTTCTGAAAACACAAAAACACAAAGACACTCCTTAAAATCCTAATCCAGGGAGAAATTTTCTGAGCTGGAAAAAGCTTCTAAGTTCACCAAACGAAGAACAAAAAACTTCTACTGTAGCTCAGAGGACAAAAGTGTACTTTGTTGGCCTGTTTTATTGTGGAGGAGTTTTGTTTTGGTTAAAAGGAAAATCTGCATGATGCATGGACTTCAGGGACAAAAGATGTTTGGAGTCAGACCACCATAACCGACAGGTTTTCTTTTTTTTTTTTTTTTGGCTCTCTGATGAGTTGCAGTGTCAGACAATCACGTAGGATGTATTTAATGGCCCTGCTGCCGAACAATAAGGGGAATTAAAAGCGATGGTTTTGCTCTTCTGTGTGTGAATTAATTTCTGGAAATGCATGAATATTTCGTTTTCTGAGGATAAATGTGTTTAATGTGTTTGCCAGCAGGCTGCTGTTGACAGATGAAGCAAAAGGGAAAAAGACAATCACGGGGAGCCATTATATTTCAGACTAACGACTCAGCAAACTTTCAGGATTGAGTTACAGCTCCGTCCTCTCATTTGGGGGATCATCCAGTTTTATCCAGAGCCTTGAGTTTTAATAGAGTTGCTTCATTCTGAGGGATCTTGAATTAAAATCTTGACGCCACCAGGGATACAGTCATGAAAGTGTCTTGTGAAGTGGAAATTGCAAAGAAATATTGGAGTCAGGCTTTATTTGAAATGAGTCAACAGTTATAAAGTAGGATGACGCGGGGCATAGACGTGATTGCACAGGGATTTGCTGTTGGATTTAGACTCTGTGTTCGTCCCTTTGTGTTTTGTTTTTCAACATAGGTGCTCAGCTTGATTTCCATGCCAGAAACACAAGCTGTGAATGTCAGCGATAACGCTCACCGGTTGGAATTTCTTCCTTGTTGGCCCTTGATCGTTTCCTTTTACCCCCCCCCCCCCCCCCCCCCTCTCTCTCTCTCTCATTCATCCATTGTCATCCCAGCTTTTCATCACGGAGCCAGACGTGCCTTCTTTATGTTATTTTTAGCTTTTCAACCCTCTCACTTCTCGTCTGACTGTAGGACGCATGATGAAAAGGGGGGAAACACACGGGAAACACACATGATGAAATGAGTCTGACATTGACAACACACACTGGAGATGTGATCATACTCTTGAGTGTTTATTGATTCCCTGTCATTTATTCTCTGTGTTACAGGTGGGTTATGATTTTGTATGCTTTTTGGGAAACCTGTTGTACATGTTTTACAGATCATTGTCTCGTCAAATAAAATGTAAACCAAAAAGAGAGAGGGTCTGAGTGGTTGATGACGAGTGGAGCTGAAGAGAGAGCAGAGACCTGGTGAGTCTCGATTATTTTTCATCTTTCAGTTGAAACAGAGCGGAGGCTGTTATCTCCAGTTCATAAGTTAATTATTTAATCTGGAGATATCAAGATAATTAAAGCAAAAACAGAAGATTTCTCCTCTCCCGATTTCAGCTCGTTATCAGATATCAGGAGAGCGGTGTCAGCGCGAGTTGATGGCCTTTTTTAAACTCTATATCTATGAGTCGACTTCTTAGATTAAACATTTGACTTCCTGAGAGATATCACAGGGGTGAAATTAAACTTAGGTTTTCTAAAGATAATGAAACAACCACCTCATCATGACACTGAGCTTAAAATAACAAGTGCAAAACAGCTGTTCATGACTCCATTGGAAGAAAAAATGTGGTGCCTTTAAAAATCTAGAATATCTTAAATTGGATCTTTGAAAAACAGGCAATTAAATGCTGAATTGTCAATGTATGACAGGATGGAGCCAGATTAAGAGCAGCACTCTGGGCATAAAAAACAAACAATCTTTATCTATTTATTTGTATGTGTATGCAAAAAAAGTTTGATAAAAATATGAAATAAAGCAAGAATGCCTGCATTTGTAACAGAGCAAATGCACAAAATGAAGTGATTAAGGCTTCTCATAAAATCACTGAATGCAGAAGGGCTTATAAATACATAAATCATTCATAATAGCCAGGTTGGGCCATAATATGAGGCTACAAATGATACTAAATTAGCAACCGTTTGAGAGTCGAAAGAGTCGGCTCTGCTTTGGGAGCCGTGCCAAAAGAACCAACTCTCTGAAAAGAGACGAACTTCCCATCGCTAATACCGAGACGTGAGGACAGGTGTAGAACCTCCGCAAGTTTACAGAGAGGGTTACACTCACCTGTGGTGGGAGGACTTCATGTGCCACAGGGTCTTACGTGACGGTTTCTGCAACAACAAGTGGGAGATGCTACAAGTTAGCGTGATGCTAAAGACTGACGGAGAGAGCAATGGAAGCTCTTTGGGGAAAATACCCGGATGAAGCAGCTAACATCGCGTCGAGTAACCGTTACAGGTAAGTTTAAACAAGTTCTACAGTGTTTTTGTGTCAGTTTATAATGTTTAAGTGCTAACAGGTGTACTCGTGTAAAGAGTCAATGAGAGTCTATTTATTTTTCATTTGTATTTACTTTGCGTTTGTTTTAGAGTGTTTTAGGCATTCTGTATGCCTCAGTTAATCTAATATCGAGTAGCAATCAAGCGGCAACCTCAGCGGTAATGGGAAAGTGCTAAAACCTGCAGTTAGTCCAGTGTTGGCTTGAGGCTGACCGGAAGTACCAGAAACCACAGACACACCAAGCAAAAACGAAGAGCAGTTCTCACACCAGAAATAAACATGTTCTTAGCCTTGTACAAAATATTTTTCCTGTCTGAATCGCTGATTTCTCTAGTGGCGCACACTGCACAGGGGGTACTTTTTTGTTGTTGTTGTTGTTGTTGTTGTTGTTGTTGTTGTTTTTCCTGTAACAGCAGTTTAGAAGATACTAAGCACGTGAGTGCTTCAAAACTTCATTTCAGAAACAGACGAATGACGTCACGGAGACTACGTCCATTTATTTTACAGTCTATGGTGGTGGCAAGCAGATTTCTGTATCCACTATCTATGGCAAGCCGTTTTAACATTTAAAAGCTGAGTTCGACTATCCGAAATTCAATTTTCAGATATCTGTAATTCCATTTTGCCTAGGCGAAATGGGAATTACAGATATCTTGAATTCAATTTCGCCTAGGCGAAATTACGTCACATTTGCCATTCATGTGTATTGGATGACTCATTTCGGGTATCCAAAATGTGAATTACAGATATCTACAAATGAATTTTGGATATCTGTTATTTGAATTCAAGATATCTGTAATTCAGTTTCGCCTAGGCAGAATTCAAATTACAGATATCTTTAATTCGCCTCAATTTAAGATATCTAAAAAAGTATTTACGGATATCCTAAATTAAATTTCGCCTAGGCGAAATTCATTTGTAGATATCTGTAATTCACACTTTGGATATCCGAAATGACGTTTTGGATATCCGCAATTAGTCATCCAATACACATGAATGGCAAAATTGAATTCAAGATATCTGTAATTCGAATTTCGCCTAGTCGAAATTGAATTATGGATATCTGTAACTCACATTTTGCCTAGTCAAAATTCGAATTTTGGATAGTCGAACTCAGCTTTTAAATGTTAAAACGGCTTGCCATAACTATCCACCTTTTTCCTGACTACCAATAGTTCATAGTGGTTGCTGGTTCGCTCTTCAGGTTGAACGTTCTGTTTATGCCACCATGGAGACCATAAAGCAGACGATGTTAGCCTAGCTGTCATACTCGTTCTAATAACCGGCTTTAAAAGCAAGAAAGCAAGAAGATGAACAAAAATCGGAGGTGGAGTCATAGTGTGGACTTTTTAAACAAAAAGTTTACACTGAGCCCTGTCCAGCATTAAGTCAACACCCATCGGCTTGTGAAGAAATCAGGTGGATAAATAAGTAATATTAGCTGCTGACATTCAGAATCCAGTTTTTGCTTTGTGTAATCACTGAAAAAGTTTGTTTTGCACTGATGTTATGACCAAATATGACCCTTAGAACTCATGAGAAGACAGATTTCTTGTTCAAATTAAAACTACTGCGTTTATAAAATTATTTACTTTACTTATACACAATCCTAAAACACAAAATCTTTATTATTCTGATATTTTTGTTAAATGTAGTTTTCTGGCTTGTTTAACACGTCTCATTCTCGGCTGTCTGTGTGTTCTCGTTTTAGGCTTGGGGTCAGTGATCCTAAAACAGTTGTACTATGAGATTATTGTTACAAAGTCTGTGGCTGTTATAATCCTGAGTATTTCCAAAGATGTGCGTTGTGAGTGCAGCTCATGTTGCATGTTGATGAGGAGTGTGGATCTCAGTTTAAATTATTTTTTTCTATTTGATTTTTCAGACTTAGCTGATAGCCACTTGTAGACGTTGACCAGAATTCTAAGTTAGATCACCAAATAGGTTCTTAAAATCTAACACACGCCAATGGAATGCATTATTGAATGCATCACAGAGAATGTGCTGCTCTTCAGTGTTTCAGAAAAGGAGCTCCACTCAACATAGCCCACCGACAAGTTCAAGGTCCGCTGTGCTCTCTGCCAAAGAAAATAACTGAAAATATCCAGTGATTACCATAAAATCCATAAAGCTGCGCTCGGTACTCACTGCACAATGTTCTCAAAATCACTCTGATGTCCATGCTTGAACCTGCACCTTCACCTCAGATAACATCTGCTTTATTGTTTTATTTAAAAGCAAAGTGTTGTTACTGTGTTTTAGTTCATCAGCGCTCTCTGTGCATTTGCCAGACATCCGAGCACGGAGAGCTTCAGTACGATGGTTTTAAAACTGATGAGGTTTGTTTTTCTTGTGTGGTGAGTTCATTTTATTGTGCTTGTATCTCATGTCTGCACTATGAAGCATCATTGAGTGCAGCAGAATCAAGGCCACTCAGAGCTTTTCAGAGGCATTGAACAACAAGCTATTTAAGCTGTACAGTCCGTGCTGATTGGAAACTCTTTTGTTTAAAGTAGTTAAGAGAGCTTTTGGAACACGGCGACCATGTTCCTGAGCCCACAAGCTGTGTGTGTCTGTAGCAACCCTTTCCTCTAACGGTTGAACTTTTTATTATTATTAAGATTTTTTCACACTGCTGATGTTTTAGCCACAGGGTTGCTGATGCTAAGTGGCCTGTGTGTTTGAGTTTTACCTCAAACTGCTCCATTTATGGCAAAAAATGAGTTCAGGAGCGTAATACATTATTTGATGTTTAGTAGATGCCGCTTGTCACTCAAAAAGAGCAGTAGACGTAATTTTTGTGCCTGATCAGATTTAAACCAGTGTGTTTAATGGATATTTAAGCATTGTTGAGGTGTTGTGAGTAGAGAAACGAGCCAAAAGACCAAAAACATTCTCAGTACCAGACTTTAACCCTTTGAATGGGGATATTTCTGCAACCACAAGGTCTATTTGAATCATTTTGGGGTCATTATACAGTTAACAGTTGTGAGATTTGTTAAGATTTTGTGACGATTTTTTGTTTGCAAGACTTTTTATTATTATTTGTTGTCTTTATTGGTAAATTTTTTGTCTTAGTCTGGGGTGCCAGTCAGGAAATTCCTGACAAAAGTAGTTGGGTTTTTTTTTTTTTTTTAGTCTGCACACTTAGAACTAGAAGTGAAGAAGTGTAAAACTAATCCAACCTCAAATTGCAAATCATAAAGTTGTGATGAACACAAAACCAAACCCCAAACAATTCATTCAAAAGTGTTGTATTCACAAATCACTAACAAAACACAAGTATAATTATTATTATTCTTGTTATTTTCTGTTTAAAGGAAGGAAAGAAAATTCAGTTAAGTTTTTTCAGTTCAGTTAAAGAAAATCAAGAGATTCAATCCAAAACGAAGAAAGAAAGGAAAACTACTCACAGATGGGAGTGGTGTCTTTAT
>CM061155.1:30348211-30450711 GCA_030710495.1 Labroides dimidiatus
AGTTCACCCTCGTTCCTGCAGGCCTCTGCTTCGACAAAGATATCCAGAGAGAGAGAGAGAGAGAGAGAGAGAGAGAGAGAGAGAGAGAGAGAGAGAGAGAGGAGGCGATCTGGCATCAGGAAGAGTTTGAGTCAAAGCAGAAAAAGGCATAAAGCGTCACGTGATGGAGGATCATGTTAAATGTTAAAAGGCGTTGGATGATGAAACCGTGCGCCACAGCTGCACATTACCTGATTCATGTTCTCCATCCTCTGACATCAGGCATCCATCAGCTCTCAGGTGGTTTTTCAGGTTTGATCTCGACAAACCTTTGAGCGATGATGCACAATTTGTTTGAGTCTTAAAACATTTGGCTCACTGTTCCAGAGAGAAGAGTTTAAAGGCAGGCCTCCGACTGAGATCCAGGGAGATGAAACCAGGGATGCTGCATCACAAAGAAACATCAGAGTTTAACATCCAGTTAATCATGTCGGCTGTCGTGTCACATTGGCTCGCCTCGTTTGACACGTGGAACTAACTGAACACGCTGCACCAACAGAGGGAGGAGTTTCTGCAGCTCAGTGGAGCTCTGTTGAGTTGGTGTGTTGATGCTCTGTCATGAGAACATGGGGAACCAGGGGAGGTGACGGTGATGTGACTTGCTGTTGAAACCAGTTCCCTTAATTTACCACGATGTGATGAAGTTTTAACCCAATAAAAGAGAAGTTTCTCCACGATCCAGAAGTTTACACTCAGTTAAAAAGCTGGTTTTAACTCAGTATTCAACTTTTTCTTATTCTTAGCTCATCTAGACTTCCACTGTCTGGAAGTCGAATACTTATCGGTAAACTTCATGCATGAGCACGCGGACACGATCGCCGTGACCGCTCCTCTCTACAGTTATTTGAAGCAATAACACGGGTGTTAAAGGGCTGAATCGGACCAAAACAACTTAACATGAGCCAAAAAGCCTCTAAAGTTGTGGTCAAGTTAAAAATACTTGGGAAAAAAATTGATCAAAAACATTTAAATGTTGGTTAACTACTGAATTTTGATTAAAAAAAAAAACACATATTGCCTTAAATTCAAAAATATGCATGAAATCCATTTTCAAAAAACTTTTGTTACACCCTTAATTTGTCAGCGACCCTTCTGCAGGAAAGTCGTTTGGTTTCAAGTTTGCAAGAAGAAAATGATACTTTAGAAAGTTGTTGATATGTATAGAAAACGAATACCTGTGATTCTGCCGATTGTTATTTGTCCATTTTTTAATCAGCCTTTTAAACAGATTTCGGCAAATGCCGATAATTTCTAAAATGCGAGTAAACCGAGCCAGAAAATAAGGGTTATATCTAAATATGCGCCGATGTTTGGGGGATGGGCAATCAGCCAATCCTTACATATGAAACGATCTTATCTACCTTATCCAGACCTTTATTTCTCCAAGCAAAATACCGCTCAAAACAGGCCTGCAGTGTTTATTTTTAAAATGTTAAAAATGGAAGACTAAAGGAAGTGATGTAATTTAGTAGTTTTTTGGATGGAAACATTCTAAACTTTTCATTTAGATTTGAGAGAACCACCTTATTGTTTCACAGGTGTTTTTCAGTGTTTTAATAAAATAAAAATGGAACAGTGAAGGTGTTTGCTGTCAGGCTTTTTAAAAATCAGTGATTGGCCAGAAAATTTTGATCGATGCCCCCCTTCGTCAAATCTGAAAGTGATGACTTTCCAGTATGCCCCGTCTCTCCTCTTCTACTCTCCAGTGGAAATATTTGGAGTTGAGACAAAGTCGGATCCGCTCTAACCACTTTTTCTTTTTTTTTTTTTTTTTTATTGTAAAGCAGAGTTTCTGTCTCCTTTTGCCGTCTCGGGTGGAGATGTCAGGGGAGACGTGGTGTTTATCACTTGCTGCCCTTTAGTTTCAGAGTAAAGTTCATTCTCTTGGCAGATGTTTTAAAGGCGGTCAGAGTTTCACTCTTGTCTGGCCTCTTTCTGCTGATGTCCTCTTGATCTCTGAGCCGAAGCTGAAAAAAATGGACCTAAAGATGGACAACTGGAAAGTTTGCCTTCAGGGCTTTTCTGCCTGATGCGTGCTCCTCCGAGGAACGGCACGGCGGTCTTTTTGAAACTTTTCTTTGCTTTCGATTTAAAACCTTGATCAAACTTTAATGAGGCTCACGTCTTTGTGAATGGACTTAATGCTAAACGCAGTCTCTGTTTTGTAGCCATCAACCTTTGCCTCCCGCCACAATGCTGCAATTACTCACGCTAATGAAAGCACCGAGCCGTCTGATTTCCAGAAGCAGGAGTGAGGAGTAGATTCAACAAACACAGGACGAGGAGGAGGAACGGCGACTGAGGGAGCGTGATTGAGAGAAGAGGCGTGAGAAAAGGAAAAGAAAAGAAATAGTAAGATGGAGGGATTAGTGTAAGCAGGTAGAGAGGTAGACTCAGAGATTAAGAGAGTGAGATAGACGGAGAGGGAGTGGGCTGCTGAATCAATGAGCTCGTCGATAGCGAGTGGGAGAGATGTGATGAGAGAGAAAAATGGCGTAGAGGAGGCAGCGGAAGACGCCCCCCCCTGTTGTGCCGGAGCCCCGCTGCGAAAAATGGCCCCGGAAAAAATGAGAATCAAGAGAAGTGATTTGAAAAAGCCTGTTTTTATTTTCTCTTATCAATCGGGACAGGTGGAGATTCAAGATAATTTGGGGACAGATTTTCTCTCAGGGATCCGTGTGGTGAGCTTTCAGGTAAATGAAGTTGCATGTTTGATTTCAGAACGGCTCAGATCTTCGAACACCGAATCCTTAATGGCGGTAGGAGATTAATTTCTGCCGAGATGATCGACGGGGAGCCGCAGAAATATGACAAATCGATGGTACCAACCTGAAATCTGAGCCGTGAAGCGAAAAAATGAAGAGCCTTCCAGTTGGCGAGAGATAGTTGCTGAGGATACCTTTTGAGAACGTGACAATAGTGAGAGAATACAAGTTGAGAAATGGTTTTAAAGTGCACTTCCTTTTTGTTGGTGGAAGTAAACCGCAGCTGAATGTATCCCTCCTCACAGAGAGACTTCTTTTTCATCCAGGCCCTGAAAACCACCTCTATTTCATCCCAAGCAGGTAAACGCTGGTTTACACTCCAGGAGTGATTTTTGACATGTTTTACAGATATATCAGGGGACGCTGTGGATCAGCGGTAAAGTGAGGGTTTGATCCCTCTTCATGCTAAAGTGTCCCAATAAGCCGTTTGGCATCGGCAGAAAAGTTTTAATGGGCACAATCCACACATGTATGTTCCTCACAAATGAGGTATCTCGGCTGTGGTCTGAGGGTCGTGGCCCCAGTCTGAGGTCTAAAGCTCTCTGGAGCAGGTTTTCATCCAGGATGTCTCTGTTCATCGCTGCATTCATCTTTCCCTCAGTCCTGACTGGTCTCCCAGTTCCTGCTGCTGAAAAACGTCCCCACAGCATGATGCTGCCACCACCATGCTTCACTGTAGGGATGGGACACCTGGCATTCACGCCAAAGAGTTCAATCTGTGTCTCATCAGAGCAGAGAGTTTTCTGTCTCCTGGTCTCAGAGTCCTTCAGGGGCCTTTAGTCAGACTCCAGGCGGGCTGCCATGAGCCTTTTACTGAGGAGGGGCTTCAGTCTGGACCCTCATCATACAGGCCTGATTGGTGGATTGCTGCAGAGATGGTTGTCCTTCTGGAAGCTTCTCCTCTCTGTCTCATGGAGTCCACTGAGCTCACTGGGACCTTCAAAGCAGCAGAAAGGTTTCTGGACCCTGGATCCAGATCTGTGCCTGGAGACCATCCTGTCTTTGAGGTCTACAGACAGTTCCTTTGACTTCATGCTTGGTTTGTGCTCTGACCTGCTCTGTCACCTGTGGGACGAGGATGAACCTGATGATGAACCTGAGCTACAATTAGAGCATCCTAGTAAAAGCTGTGAATACTGATGAGTATTTTGTTCTCATAAATCTTTGGCTTTTTCATAAAAAATTGAGTTTATCGTCAAAAATTTATTTAGTCTTTTTTTAATCATAAATTTGGACTTTTTTCATGTAAATTTATGATTTTTTTCTTGTAAATTTACAACTTTTTTCTCATAAATCTATGATTTTATTTCAGTAAGTTTATAATTTTTTTCTTTATGACTTTATTCTCATAAATCTATGAATTATTTCTCATAAATTTGCCTTTTCTTTTTAAACATGGCCCTAATCCTCCGTCACACCTTTCAGAAGACACATGACCATGAATTTTTTTGACAGTTTGGCTCACGTCATATCTGTTGTAATGGAGAATGCAGACTTTATGTTGTATTCTTCAACAAGCCACCAGGTGGAGCTGTAAACTGAACAGCTTCACTCAGTATGATATGTTTTACACAGCCTACAGATGGTGTGTTGTTCCCTCCAGCGGTGGCAGAGGATGTGATGAAGGATGGACATCTGAGGAAGTCAGCCTGGACGCTGATGAGATGGACTGGAGGCAGAGGGCGGGGGTGGAGGGGGGGGGCACACTGACATGACAGAGTGACAGCAGCAGGATGACTGATTGATCAGGGTCATGGCGGACACACGCCATCCATACGCCCATAATCAGCTGATCAGAGAAGCATGAAATGATGCAGAGTGAGATGAATGATTGAACAGATGATATCAAACAGTATTTCAGCTCTAAGTGGCACAAAGCTTCTATTAATCTTGAACCACATAAAACCAACTTATTTCACATTTCACCAGAGGCCGAGCGCTCCAGCTGGATCTTAACAGAGTCGGTCTTTTCCCGGTGAAGGAGCCCGCTGTGCCTCGACTCTGTGACTCAGACTGCAGCAGTCCTGACTGTGAACAGCTGTAGCTGCACTCAGCCTCATCATGCTTTCACATGAACATTCATGAAGCTGTGAGTGTTGCCAAGTAACACTTCTATCCACTCTCATCTCCCTTTCAAATATCGACAGAGAGTTTTGGATAACGCAGCCCAAAAGAAGAACTACAGATACGTAAAGCCGGGGAGTTGTACGCAGAAGATGAAAATGTCATTACACAGTTAAAAACAAACAAACCTGTTCACCTGCTCACCAGCTTCAATGGAATTGGAGTTTTTGAAATAATCTCATTTTAAATTGTGGATTATGAACAGGTGAAAAAAAGTGAGCTGGAACCTGTATGTGGCCTGAGCCTCACTGAGCCTCATGTCTGTGAGTGAGCCCGGCCTCCTCTTTGAACCTCATGTTGCTCCGTAGATGCCCTCAGAGCAGGAGGATTGTCAGGCTCTGTCTGGACTCTCCCTGACCCTCTGTATGCTGAACAGTGTCCTCTGGAACGTTTCCACTCCACGGCTGACACATTTAGTCTGCTTCCACACACACACACACACACACAGACACAGGAATGAGAGAAGAAACGCTGCAGCCCAAACAGCAGCAGTGATGTTATCTCTGCAGGCTGCCTCAGCAAAGTCCCCAGGCAGAGAAGGACAAAGTCTTTATCTGGGATAATAGACGTCCTCTTTTTGGTTGCTTCTCCCTCACTTTGCGTTTGTTTTTGATCTGGTTTAACTTTGAATTTTGATTATGGATAGAGGAATATGGTGGGATTTTAGCTTATTTAAAGGGTTGGAAGTTCCTCTTTAGAACCTGACCGATATGGATTCTTCTTTTAAGGCCGATGCCGTTTCTAATAATTTGGCAGAAAAAAGGAAACGATAACCGATCAATCAGCCCATTCAATTTAAAAATATATGATGCATAAATCAGCTTATTTTTGATCCCTTAACGTTTACAACAACAAAAATATGAACTACAGGCAGCTCATTTCACTGTTTTACAATACTTTGTCCTTTGTTTAACTTTACAACAAGAAGAATTTTCTGGTTATCTCTTGACGTAAATAAATAACGTTGTGTTACGTATTGTTTCGTAGGCCATCTTGTTTCTTTCTTTCTGCTTTTTGCCTGTTTGTATTTTGACATTTAGAGTTTTCAGTGTTGTTTACAAAGAGTAACTGTGATATGTTTCTGGGATGAAAGATGAAATTCTATTTTTAAACCGAAGTTTTATCGATGTGTGCTAACCGCTGGCATACCAATGCATTTTCCCATATACGTTAGCATCAAGCTAGCACTATTTTTGATATTGCTTTCGGTAAAGTAGAAGATGTAACATTTAAAAGACTGAATAGGAATCTCTCTTGAGAGTTATTAACATGTATTTGTGTGTCCGGTTTTACAGACAGAGGGTAACTCAAGCTTATATCGACGTATGCTAACCGCTAGCATATCATTGCAATTTTCTACATACATTAGCATCAAGCTAGCACTTTGTTTTCTATTGATTAGAAGATGTATAACATGTTGAACGTATTGAATATGAATTTCTTGTGATTGAGTAAGGTACATTTATTAGCATGTTCAGTTTGAACTTAAACTGGATTAGCACAACTTAAGCAATTTAATAAAAAAGCATGACCAATGCAGCGAAGCAAGCTGCACATGGTAAAGAGAGTAAAACTGACACGGGAGACATGTTAAGTCCTTGTTAATTTCACAATGTCGTTATAAACTTACCTGTCTGCAAGCTCCGCTCAGCCCACTCCTGTAGTGTTGACTAGCTGTAGCTGAAGCTGTATGTTACTGAAAGGGCAGCAGTGAAGACTGAAGATTGAATGGAGTCAGAGCTTCATCTAGTGGACAAACAGCGCAAGAACATATATCAGCATTTAATCGGCAGGCAGAACTGCGGCCGATGATGGTGATCTTGAAAAGGGCTGTAATTGGCCGATAAATCGGCCCTGCCGATACATCATAATCGGCCGGGCCCTTCTCCTTTTCAACACCTCCTCAAACATCTCGTCTGATGTGTTCTGATATTCTTCAAATATCTCTGAACCAGAGCTGCTCAGAGAGAATAATGAACTGCAGTGGGTTGTTTGTGTTTGAGTGTGTGTGTGTGTGTGTGTGTTCGTGTGTGTGTGTGTGCCAGCAAGATACCAAGGAAGTAGTTCAAACTCCAATTTATTTCAGTCAACACAAACAGAGAGAGATTGTGTGTTCTAAACATTTTAATCCTCCTCTAAATCAAGATTTGATTCAGAAGGTGCCAGGAATTTTAAGTGTGTGTGTGTGTGTGTGTGTTTATGTTGTGTGTGTGTATAATAATCACAGACTTTAAGCATGCTGCTGTGCTTTGTTTCTGTCTCAGCGGGAACAACATGTGAATCATTACCTTTTAGATACCAACACACACACACACACACACACACACACACACACACACACACACACACACACGCACACACACACACACACGCACTAACCCCCATGTTGGTATTCAGACACTCACATGAAAATTATTCATTTCATAAACTCACAAACGCTCCCCTGGCCACACCTACACACACACTTACTCACACACTCAACAGTGTTTGCTCATACACAAGTCCACTTCAACACACGTACACACACGCAAACTACCCACAGCTGCAGCAGTTATGCACGCATGAGAACTGCCCTAACCCTGCCCACAGTACATGTACACACACACACACACACACACACACACACACACACATACATACACAGATACACACACACTCCTAATAACCACACGTTGTGGCGTTGACGGTCAGCTGCGTTCGTGTTTCTTCTCAAAGAGCAAACTGAGCAGAGAAAAAAGGACAAGAGCGACTGTCAGGCACCACGATGGACTCAAACACAACACACATCCTCCTCAGTGTGTGTGTGTGTGTGTGTGTTTGTGTGAGAGAGAGAGAATGTGTCTGTTAATTCCTCTATGCTTACACTGCCCCCTTGTGTCAGAGGTGAGGAAATGCAGCTGGGGACAGTTGCCAGCCTGAAGTTCGTCATATTCCAGTTTTTCCGTCCAGTCACGTTTGTGTGAAGTTTGTCTTGCAGTGAAGTGTCGTCAGGTGCGATCGGCAGGAGCAAAGCAGAAAAGAAAAACAGAGATCAATCATTTTAACAAAAGGGAAAATAAACAAACACGTCAATGAAATCTGTTTTTGTAGTTGTTGTAAATCAAGCCTCATATTTAAGATGGAAGTAATCTGCTGCTCTAAAAGCCATTCAGAAAGTGGAGGCTGGTCCCGGTTGTAGAGGCTGGGTCAACAGAGATGAGATAAGGAGGGAGCATGGGTCACATGACAGGAGACGCTGTGTGGGACTGCTGCAGGCAACTCGATGTGCTCTGACGGGACAGATCGCTTATTTCTCAACAGGAGACTCTGTACAGGCATGCAGGTGATCACCAAAGCCCCAAGTAGTTGACCACACCTTGCAGGACCAAAAGTACCCAGGGGGACGTCGTACTGGGTATAAAACTGGAACTGATCACCTGTGAGGACTCTCTGTTTGAAGTTTGCAGCGATACCTTGTGGCTGGAATCGTGCGCACACTGTTGTAAAGACATGACTCTTAACAAGGAGTGTGTTTGTTTTGGAAATGAATGGAGATCAGATCTTCTTTTTAACACTACTTTTCTTTGTTCAGGACGACTTTTTACTGGAAACCTGACAAGTAATCTTTGTCAGTTTGAAGTTTAGTAGCCCGGTGCTCTGAGACGTATCTGTAGGCTAACCTGTAACGTTAGTGAATCCTTATGTCCTGCTCATCGACCAATCAGAGCTAACTTAACCTCACTCTTCATTTTGTTGACGGACTCTCAAGTTTGATCAGATCACTGCAGAATAACTGCTGGACTGAACATTATCACAAACAGCGTAGCCTGTGTTTTAGCCTTTAGCTCATGTTTAAGCTTTTAGCCCATTTTTTAGCCTTTTGCCTATGTTTAAGCCTTTAGCTCATGTTTGAGCACCCCTAAAGTCCCCTAGAGTCAGCAGGCCCAAAGGATACTGCTCCCTTTTCTTTGTTTGAAGCTTAGTGTCCCAAAACTTAAATATCCTTAACGTCAGGGTTGGTAATCAGATTTAGACTTTTTGTTATTTTGGTTAAAAAGTATCTTTATGTCCTGATGTCAATCAGTGCATGATGTGTTCTTAAAACAGAGTGAAAAATATCTGCTGTCTACAGCAGGAGTAAACCTGGGAAACACCAACCAATCCTAGCGATTAGGATCCAATTTGTTCAACCAATCAAATCCCATCCTGCCGTTCTGCCCGCCTCCTGTGCGTACTTTTCGTCAGCGTGCGCTAGCCCTGATTCATTGTGCATAACCAAAAGGGATCCAAGTACACTGGAGAACGGCAGGAAAAAATTGAGTCCTGAGGAGATGCTACATTCAGATTCATGCTAGTTTTCCATGACTACCAACCCTGACTTTAAACCAAGAAAATCCAAAGTTGTAGGTGTGTGATGAGGAGTGTGACATCTTTTAGCCAAACACAGTTTAACACATGGAGAAATCCTGGTCCACGTCCTGGCAGGATTATGTTGAGTGATTGATCCTGGAGTCTTGATTTTCAAATATTCAAATAATCGTCTCATAATAAAAATCATTTATTGTTGTTTTTTGCTGTCAGAGCCGGATTAACCAATAAATGTTCCCCTCGCGTTGACACAGATCGTGAATATTCCCTCCACCTCCTCTTCCCCTCGAGAGTCATTAGAGCAACAGTTTCATGCAGAAAATCTAATTCATGGGATATACAGTCATTTTCCTCCTCATTTGAATACAGCTGACTGATTGGTTCACAGCTGACTAACTGCTCAAGCAAGCAGGCATAATGTGAATTACTGTCACTACGTTAATGACTCAAACTCTGAGCAATGGAGGAGAAGCAGCCAGAGCAATTAACCCCGGTGAAATTAGCAAAACGCAGAGACATCAAGAGACCGTAATGGTTCTCAGACGACAGGAACGACAGTCTGACCATCAGAGGCCTGCACAGCCTGAGTCAGAGTGTGTGAAGACGGCTGTTGTTTGATCTGTGAAAAACCAACATGCAGCAGGCAGCAAAACGAATGTATGGAAAGACTTCCTGTTTGAAGTAGTGATGAGCTTTCAGTCGTTTTGTTTGAGAAACGGTGAATTAGTTCATCGTTTCAGTAAGTCGACATGCTGCTGAAAAGTTCTCGACTCATTTCCATTCCATGTGTGCCTCATTAACTCTTCTGAAAGAGAAAATCATGCAGCTGAAAACTCCCACTGATGAATATTTAAGAAGCCATGTTCAATAATTAGGAACGTCAGGCTGAGGCTGATGAGACAAGCTTCCTGATTCCCTGACAGTTTGCTCCTCTGATACAGTGGTTTTCAAAGTGGGGGGGTAAAAAAATTGGAGTAAAGGGGAAAAAAAACAATCATATTATTTTTATTTTTCTATTATTCTTTTTTTTTTTATAACCATTTGTCCTGAACGTACAACACGTAAACTGCCACAATCGTCAGCTTCCCAAGTTCCTGACTGAACCACACCCAAGAGTGACGGTTCCAACTTGGGCGTGATGATGTCATCATCTGTGTGGACTGGTGGTTTGCGCCTGTTATCGAGCTGCTAGCTAGCACAAAATCAAAGATTTTTGACAGGAAAAAGACCAGGGAGTAGTCCAACAGCCCCGCTGTGGAGGATTCTGCTGCAAAAAAAATCTGAGAACTCATGGCCGACTAAAATTTGAAAATATGAGGCAGCATACATTAAGTATGGCTTCAAAGCCATGCAGAAAAAAATGGCCACGATTGCACGAAATGCATCTTATGTCTGGCAAACCTTCTCAAACGAAACTTCAGCGTCACTTGATACAAAAACACCCGGCAGAGGGTGAAACAACAGTCGACTTCTTTAGACCTAAAGAAGAGCATTTGGTCAGGCAAACTGCTGCATTCACACATGAAGCTACCTTGCTCGAGTGGGCCCTGAAAGCATCATTTCAAGCTTCATACCACACGCCAAAAAAAAATTTAAAAAAATCTGTTAGTTTGCAAAGAGGGGCCTTGGCATGGTAAAGTTTGGGAACCCCTTTTTTTACTGAAGTGATGCAGTTTAATGTCTTGTTATGCTCTTAAATGAATAATGGAATCAATTTATAAAAATGGCTGCTCCCATGAAATCATCCACACACAGATGTTTGTTTTTTTTCATGAAAGTCATTGGTTGTTTTGAAGAAGTTGGGTTAAGAATAACATCTAAATTGTCACTCATTTTTTTAAAAAGAAGTATTTTTCTGCAATGAATGAATGAATATTTCAAGAAGCTTTTCTAAAAAAAAGTTGCCATAAACACCCAATTTATCAAATATGATACAAAAAATATATGTATCATAAACAAAATGATACAGGATTTTGTTAAAAGGGTTAAAAAACATCTCAGTTAGAATTTTCTTGATATTTTTGATGGGTTGAAATTTAAAGGGTTAAAATTTAGCTGTGCCAATTTAAAGAAAAACAAAGTAAAGCCAGTTGTACACTTGTAAAAAAGATTAGATTGATGGATTGATGGATAGATGGACAGATGGTGGATGGATAGATGAATGGATAGATGGATGGATGGATGGATGGATGGATAGATGGACAGATGATGGATGGATAGATGAATGGATAGATGGATGGATGGATGGATGGATAGATGGACAGATGATGGATGGATAGATGGATTGATGGATGAATAGATGGATAGATAGATGGATTGATGGATGGATGGATAGATGGACATGATGGATGGATAGATGGACATGATGGATGGATAGATGGATTGATAGATGGATGGATAGATGGATGGATAGATGGCTAGATGGATAGATAGATGGATTGATGGATGGATAGATGGATGGATGGATAGATGGATTGATAGATGGATGGATAGATGATAGATGGATGGTTAGATGGATGGATGGATCGATAGATGGATCGATTGATGGATGGATGGATAGATGGATGGATAGATAGATGATAGATGGATGGATAGATGGATGGATAGATGGATAGATAGATGATAGATGGATGGATAGATGGATAGATAGATGGATGGATAGATGGATAGATAGATGGATAGATGGATAGATAGATAGATGGATAGATGGATAGATGGATAGATAGATAGATAGCTGAATTGAATTAAAAAACTATTTTGAATGTGTAACCACAAAACAAAAACAAACAGAATTAAAATATCAAAACAGACATATTTGAAAAGGAGTAAAAACTTGTTAAGCCCCACCCCTCGCCATCAGTTAATAATATAGTGCTAATAAGCTGTTTTGTGCAAATTAATATGATTAAATGTTATTGTAAAGTGTATATATTAAATGTATTATATTTTTCCATGTTAACATATGTTAATACAGTAAAAGAAGATGCACTGAGTAGCCTTTGCTGATTATTAAATCCCCTCAGGCCTGTACCTGGTGATTATTATGGGGTTTTTTGCAGCTTTTTATCTTGTATAATGTTTGAACATGTGCTAACCCATTCCATACTTTTACCCCACGTACTGAGACACAAAATCCTCAGAGTGTTGTTCACGCTCGGTGAGTTTTTAAGTCAGACTGTGACCCTCGTCTGTTTCCTCAAAACGTGTTTGAATATTTAACAGTAGTGAGTTGTTTGCTTTTTTGGTTAGTTAGTTATGAAGCTGCACCTGAGTGAATTAAGGTATTTGGATGTTTTTATTCATTAAATAGTTTAAAGGTAGCTGAGTGTGCACAGTCTGATCTGTTCATCATGAAGTTTAATTTGGTTTTGAACTGAACAGAAAAAAATTGAAAATGAAAACTGAGAGGTGAAAGATCCAGGATGGTAGTTCCACACTCCTCCAGCAGAGGGAGCAGCAGGCTGCTGTGTTGATGCTGTTTGCTGAGGTGGACACAGAGAAGCAGCAGGTAGAAAAAAGAGAAGGACAGAGAGAGAGAGAGAGAGAATGGAGGGAGGAAACTCCTTCACACCTCATCTTACTGTACCTTTAAAAACGTCTCCATATGTACGCCTGAAGGTTGGATACGCTCAGACAGGAAGTGGGACTCTCCTCCTCTCTTCTCATGCTGCTGTCCATCATCGTCCAAACTCTGCAGAGCTGCAAACCGACGGCTGCACCTCGTGATGCAAGATATTATGCAACACGTTTTAACGCCCAGTGTTGCAGGCCGAAGGCCCATTAGGGAATTCAAGCTCTAACAATCACTGAGGTGAACTGCAAACTCATTTTAATGTGTCTCAGAATGGCTTTCAAATACGCCCTTTAATCAAATCTGAGAAATGAAAGCAGTGGTCTCCACTGTAAACACAATAACTGGATCCAAAGGAAAATGTTGAGCCTCAATGATCTTTAGGTATTTATTAGTTTTCACTCAGAGTCTCCTGAAGATCTTTAAATCCGGCAGGGAGAAAAATCTGCTTTTGAGTTTAAGTATTTGAGGCTAAAGAAACTGATCATTGAAAACATCTGCTTCTTGTTTCTCCCTGGACAGGCTGAATAATTGATGAATGGTCGGCCCCAGCCTTCAGTCTCACACACAAACTGGGTCATTGGACGTTTTTCGTGTCTGTTGATGGCTTGATCTGCCTTCGTCCTTGGTGGTGTAGATTCATCAAGGTGTTCTGGAAACCTCTCTCAGAGATTTGCTCCATATTGACGTGACAGCATCACAAAGTCGCAGCAGATTTGTCGGCTGAACATTCATGATGAGAATTTTGACTCCACCAGAAAACCAGCTGCACAGAAAACGCCGACAGCAGCTTGTTGACACAGTTCAGCATTTCGCAGCTAATAAACGATTTTTATCTCAGAGTTAGAGAGAAAAACAAACACAGAAAAAGATTATAGGACGCAGAAACCTGTGTGAGAAGTTTCTGAGTCTTACTAACATTTATAGATTGATCCTGATCCAGATTGATTTCTGTGTGTTGTGACTGAAGTAAGGGGCCATAATGGTTTTAAGATGAAACTCACAGGTGTTGTTGTTTTGGCCTGTTGTTTACACAGAAACAGCGTTTTTGCCGACCTAAAACAAAACTTTTGAAGAGTTGAATTTATCTTAAATGCTGTTGCCGTGTAAAAAAGTAAGGCAGAATTTTTTTCAACTACAACAACAACAATGGCAATGACCTGTGGGGTTCCCCAGGGGTCAATCCTGGGACCCCTATCATTCAGTTTGTACATGCTTGCATTAAATCAGCTAATATGCTGCTGTAACGTGTCCAACCACAACTATGCAGATGACACTCAGATCTACGTGTCACATAACATCAGCACACTGCTCACTGGGCTCTCTAAACCAACTGTTACACAGCCGCTCGAGTCCTGACAAGAACCAGGAAATACGACCATATTAGTCCTGTGCTCAGGTCTCTGCACTGGCTTCCTGTCACTCAGAGAACAGACTTTAAAACAGCTCTGCTTGTCTACCAGTCTTTCATGGTTTAGCACCAAAGAACATCTCTGACATGTTGGAGCCATATGAACCAACTCGGACTCTGAGAACCACAGGGAGGGGTCTCCTTCTGGTGCCCAGAGTCAGGACTAAACATGGTGAAGCTGCGTTTCAGTTTTATGCGCCTAAAATCTGGAACAGTCTTCCAGAAGACGTGAGACAGGCCTCAACTCTGACGATGTGCAAACCCAGGCTGGAAACAGGTCTGTTGAAGTCCTCGTTTTTTAAATTAGTTCATTGTTTATTTTAATATTTATGGAATTAAATATTTCCGTGTGAATGCAGAGTTTTTTTGCGCTGCGTTTTAAGGGTGAAAGGTCGTCACGTAAACGGCCCCTAAATCCAAATCTGCCACATTCTGCTGCAGCGTTGATACATGGACTCCTCTGTCACACCTTCACTCTCTCAACTTTACACCGCATCATCATCAACCGCCTCCCGCCTCCTTCTCATCTGTTCGTTGGTGTCACTCTCCATCCCGCCTTCTTCCTCTCTGTTCGTGTCGTTTCCAAAACAGCTGCTGGTTTCTTCGGGCTTTCACTGCACCGTGTCTACCTCAATGAGCTGAGGAACAGAAGCGGCTCTGGAGGAGGAGACGGTGCCCATAAAGCAAAGATGAGGGAAGATTGATGCAGCTGATGATGTGATACTTCTGCAGTTTCTTCATCTTAAGCTGAAACCTTCACCATCTTTCACTGAAAGAGACTCTGAGGGGGCAGTCTGAAGACAATTTTATGCTCCTGCTAATGGATGTGTGGGCTGAGCTCCTTTGTCTTCTATTATTAGTGCATTAGACACCCATTCATCTGATATATGTGAGAGTGTAACAGCTGAACCCATTCCTCCAGTAAAACGGCGGATGGAGCAGCATGTGGGATGTTTCTGTGGTCTCGAATCCTTCAGCACGTTCTCAGCTCAGTGGCAAAATACATGATTACATCTGTTGGTCTTTTTAACTGATTCTCTAAGTTTATTTGATTTAAAACCTGAAACTCAGCAGTTTAATATCTGTGCTTACACACACACGCTCTCATCTCTCCTTGTTTCAGTCCCGTCCTCTTCCATTTTCATCACTCGTCCCTCCTCTCGTCCCTTTTCCCCACACTCTGAAGATTACGCAAGGAAAACTGTGATAGTGATCTCCATGGAAACAGCCCAGCAACAGGCTGGGTCCTGTCGACCAATCCGAGCCCGGTGTGGCTCTGCGTCTCAGCCAATGGGAGAGGCAGGGGAAGGGGGGTGTGCAGGGGGTCTGTGGGCCCGTCAAGGTGAATGCTCAGGGAGGCGCGATCAGGAACGCTTACTTCCTGGTTATGTGGAGAGGATGTTGGAGGAGGAGGGAAATCCATCCATTAGAGGAGAATAGAACAAGAGGTTTATTTTTAATGATGTTCAGGGAAAAAGAGAGGAGTGAAGTCCTCTGTGTTGAGTCCATGAAGACTTTAAAATCCACATCTGAGAGCAGAAGTTACACCATCTGGAAGCAAACATGGTGAATTATACACATCACAGCTTCTAATCTGGTATTTATGAATGAATGGAGCCCATATTGGGGTCGGGGTCATCGTGGATATGACACAGACTTTGAGCTTCCTTTCAAACAGCTTTAGGACACGCGTCAGTCACCTGAGCTGATCTCAGCCTCTGATTGGACAAACTCGTGATCTGAATATCTTCTAAAATGCTGAGTTAGAAAAACTCACCCTCCGTACTGTAAAAGTCTGTTTTTTATTTTACGGTCTTTCTGCAGCCAGCCTCTAGTGGATCCTGGATGAACCAGATGTTTCCCCAGATGTTGAAGCTGGATTAATACATCCAGGATCTCTTAGTAATCCTGATAGGCGGTACTATGAAGCTGGTTATCATCTTACTTAGTGAATTCAGGGTTTTCAGGGCATGCTCACATTAAAGGGGTGGAGCCTGCAGCGTCTGACCAATCACAAACATGGAGAAACAGGAGAAACTCTGCAGAGCAGCCTACTTTACTGCTGTCACTGCACTTTTATTGATGATGAAATATTTTTAAAAATTACAATCACACTTTCTGTACATTGTTGGTCTCAACTCTATTTTTCCAATCTGTTTCAGTCGGTGCATTAAAGATTTTTGACGTAACACAGCAGTTAGACGAGGCTCTGAAAGCATCATATCATTTACATGCCCCATGTTAAAGAGACAGTCTGTGTGTGGGGAGGGGGCCACAAAGTGTGTTACTACTACCACGTTCCATACCAGTCATCTCCCTCATCACATGACCTGCTAAGTCAGGATACGGTTGCTAGGTAACCCCCTCCATCCCTCCCTCCCTGGCTGTGGCTTTTTAGCCCATCAAACTGTGATTGTGTGGGTTGGGGGGGGGGGGGTGAGAGGAGATCGAAGTTTATTTATAGAAGCCACGGCATAGAGGGGAATTACGTGTTGAGTCTAAAATTAAACCTGCCATCTCCCCTTTCTCCTGCTCTCCCTCTCTTTCTGTATTTTTTCTTCACTCCCTCGCTTTTCTTTTTGGCTGATTCATTCATGGATGAGGCGAGGAGAGGGTGAGACGGGATGACAAGGCTGCGTGAGGAGTGTGGGAGGAAGAAGCAAGAAGATCCAGTGAGGAGAGATGTTGAGTTATTATCCAACCCGTACAGATATTCAAAAACCCAAATGAGGTTATATTAAAGCAGGACAAAGCAGGGCTGTAAATTTATCTTAAACATGTAAATGCTTCTATTTAAATTCTGTGGTAAATTTCTTCCTCGTATCTATAAGTTGCAGAGCAGAAGAGATTTACTGCCTGACAGAAGAGCCTCTGAAACACAAAGCATGAACTCCTAAATCATACACGTTCTCCATTAGGGTTCCTGTCACAGCCGCTGCAGCCTCAACACCGCGTCCCAGAGTGGATCCGTTTCAGACGTGCTGTGCAGGAACTGGTTCCATCGGACTGTAGCCACAGCAGGCCCTGTTAGGGACGGACAGGATGACAGGGAGAGAGGTGGAGTCTCTGATATAGACTGGAGTAAATGCTGGGTGTTGAAATGCTGAGCCCTAACCCTGACCACATCAGTCCTGGGATGTGTCCGAAACCACTCATCCCTTCCCTTCTCTCTACTCACTATATAGTGAAGCAGATGTAGTTGACTATATCAAACTAGACATTTCAGACATTACTCGATCACTCGCTGGATGAATTTGTCGTGAGTGGCTGGGGATTTCCAGTTATCATTTTCTCAAACTCTGTAAAACAGCATGGACTTCAGTGATACTAATTTATAGTATCATATATATATATATATATATATATATATATATATATATATATATATATATATATATATATATATATATGTATATGTATATATATATATATATATATATATGTATATATATATATGTGTGTGTGTGTGTGTGTGTATATATATATATATATATATATATATATATATATATATATATATATATATATATATATATATATATATATATGTATATATATATATATATATATGTATGTATATGTGTGTGTATATATATATATATGTATGTATATTTATATATATATATATATATATATATATATATATATATATATATATATATATATATATATATATATATATATATATATATATGTATATATGTCGCGTTATTTTCAGTACATAAATAAATACCAACCATATATTCATACCACAACTTGTGTTGTGTTTGAGAATTACAGGGCCCAGTGAATGCATCACCTGCGCTTGACCAAGAGTTAAATAGAGAGCTGAGTGTTATTCTTTGGGGTGGTTGTATCCAACAGTATGTCATCAGTAATCATGTAATCAGCTGTTTATTCTCTTTGAACCGCAATGCATGATGGTATAAATTGCTCATATAATGAACATCGCTTATACACTACTTTACAAAATGCATTGTGGGATACATGAGTGGACTATATGCTTTTCCTGACTACCCATAGTTCATAGCAGTTGCCGGTTTTGCTCTTCAGGTTGAACGTTCTGTTTACGTCACCATGGAGACCAAAAAGCTAATAATGTGATAACCTGCTCACCAGTTCTATTTATGTGTTCTGAACCCTAACCCTGACCCCTTATGACATCATCAGCTGTGGGGTTTCCATGGCAATGGATCATTTCCCATTCATTTTAATGGGCCAAAAGAATTAGGAAAATGCTGAATATTTTAAAAAGTACACGTTTTTTTGAAAGAATGAGAGTAATAAAGTTGGATTTCTATGTGTTGAAATGCTGTGCTCATCATTGTACACAGTTGACAACTTGCAGTCAGAACATAAACACTGGAGTGTTGGGACATTCTGTTCTGTTCTGTTTTTTCTTTGCAGGTTTTGGCTGAGAAATGTTAGTCGTGACTGTTTGTGTTGATTCACAGCTGAATTATTTCCAGGCTGTTTGGAGACGCTTCTGAACGGGTCATGGCACTCATTGTCATTTTGAAAATGACTTTCTCTCAAAATGAAAATGAGTTTCTGCCGCAACAAAACAGCAGCACGGTTTACTGTCACTCCTGTGCCTCCGTACCTCGCTCTCTACCTCTCCATCAAATCTGTCACATTGTGAGAGAGAGACTTTTTCTAATTCCGAACGAGTCGTCTCACACTTCAGCCAAAACAATCTGCAGTTATCATTTGAACAGGATCACTTTTAACCAGAAGTTTCCTGTCCCTCCTGGTTTATACTTACAGGACATGTCAGACAAGATAAATGTGCAGACATTACAGAGCCCGTCCCAGTGCTGCTTCTCCCCATTACCCCGCAGGAAAGGTCCAATAACCCCATCAGCGGGAGCAGTTGTGGGTTTCAGAAAAAGGAACAAAAAAGGCCAAAACAAGGCCAACTCATTCCTCTGAGACCGTGTGTGTGAGAGTGTGTCTGTGTTAGCAGCCTGAAGAGCTGTAGTCTCTTTCCTGAGTCCCAAATGTTGCACTCTGCCACTCAGAGGGACGCTTATTCAACCTCTGTGGACCGTTTCGTTCCTCGTCAGCATTATTTACAGGGTCCCTGATTTGACAAAAAGTCATCTCCAGACACAGATGATGGTCTATGACTACTTAATGTCTCCTCGTCCCTCCTGCCTTGTTGCTGAGGGAAATCAGCCGATCCTATCTCAAGGTCTTATCAAATCTGCTGTTCCTCGCACCACTGGAGCCTTACCATGATGAATAGACAGAGATTTCCTCTACAAGGTCACCCTGACACCTCTGACATCCCTCAGCGTGTGTGTGGGTGTGTTTCCCAGGGTAACAGTGATGGCATTTGTTTGCTGGCCCAATGAAACATCAACGTTATTGGGAGATAAGGAGACAGAGATGGATGTCTGAGGCGACTCCATTACCCAGGTGAGTAGATCTGAAGGAGTGCACTGCAAACATCAAAGGTCCTCAAACCAATACAGGCATGAGGGTTGTTTATTTCAACGCTCTGATAGACCCACAGTTGTTATTTGCAGTATTTTGTCCAATGGTGGCAGGCCAGGGGTCACATGATGCTGGGTTGTTAGCGGAGTAGCTTAGGTTATGTTGCATTGAACTGCTTCATGTTTGGTTTCACTGGATTATGTCATCGTATGTCACTTTTAAGCCACGTTACATGACGTTTACCTGCTGTGGCTACTCTATCTTTAGTTGTTATGTTTCGTAACATTTTTCTAACTCAGCAGTTTAGACAATATTAAGATCGCCAGTTCGTCCAATCAGAAGCACAGCTCAGCTGACGTGACTGCTGTGCGCCCTATAGCTGTTACTGTGGAGACTCAAAGCCCGCCTCATTTCCAATATGGCCGCGCCGGCCGTTTTGCTTCAAAAATCTGTTTGAGAAACAGACGGGTGACATCGCTGAGGCTTATTAAACAGTCTGTACAGCTACATATTTAACTTATTTTTCCCATGGTTATTCGCCCGCTACTCCTCAAACAAATTTTCACTGTCGGAACTGTAAAATGTTCCGACGATTTCAAAATATTCAGCATTTTTCTCAATTTTTAGGCCCATTGAAAGGAATGGAGATGATCTGTCACTATGGAAACCCCACAGCTGATGATGTCATAAGGGACAGAGGTTATAAAGAGGAACGGTGCAGTAAGGGTTAGGGCTCAGCATCGCAACATCCAGCATTTGCTGCAAGAAATGTCCAAATTCAATATTTGCTCTTAGCTAAATAAAAATTAAAATAAGTCAATTCCATTTTTGTTTATCGTGTGTTTGGCACATTTTTTCAACTTAAACGAAATAATTTCTAAAAGAAAACTTCTCTCTTTTTTGACTCACATGCCTTCAAGTAAATAAACTAAATTACTGCTTCCACTTAGCCTTGTTGTCAGTCTTTCCCGGTGGCCACTCCTGGTATTGCAGCCTAAAAAACCCTCCCCCATAACCACTATTATTTCAAGATATGTGTCAGTCTGTTACCAGGGCAACTCGAACTACACATGAAGTCATTTATCAATCTCTTTTTGGTATTTTTCAGTCCTTTTCATCTTTATGTTTGCAGAATTTTCTTCAGGCAGGAAATAGAGATTTAAAATCTGTGATGTCATCAAATGTAAGTCTGTGGCCAAGCATGAGACACTGTTACTGTCTAAGAACTAAAGACTGAGACTGTTTTTCTTGGTTTTATATCACTGAACAATTTTCTTTTGTAAAATTCTTATAAAAAAAATTGGCTTTTTCACTCAGTTTGTCAAATGCTAAAGAAGCTAACACACATCGCTTTGTTTAGCCCTGCGCTACATGTTGCTTTATGAATTATTTACACACTGGAGGAGGAAGGGAGCCTCTCAAACAATAACAAGTCATCTGGGCTTCAATATCAGTAATGACAGCAGACATGTCATCCCTTATTCATGATCCATGTTACTCCGAGCTCAACGAAGAAATTATTATTCCCTCCTCATCGGCTTTACGCCACAAACCCAGCAGACATGTTCCTGTTTGATATTCCAGCATCAGAGAGCTGAGAAAACGGCGTTATCAAACAATGTGATGTGTGGACGTGCTGCTCAATGATCCGCTTCAGAGCCCAAATACAAAAGAATGAGCAGCTCAACCTGTTACGTAACAAACGCTCCAAAGTAACAGGTTGCTGGCTGGATACGTGTAACATTCACACCTTTTGGTGATTAACATTTGAGGCGTTTGGCGTTGCATCATGAGTCACTCGCCCCTTCCTCACCTTCCCCCCTCCCTCCATCTTGTCCTCTCTGGCTCACGCTGGGAATTATGCAACACACTGCAGGGCTGTCAGGGTGTCAGGAGGAATGCAGGGAGGAGTGTGTGTGTGTGAATGTGATGTCAGTAGATGGATTGAGGAAAAAAAGACAGATCAGAGTTCATACAAGAAAAAAAAGAAGACAGGTGTGATTCCTCCTGCACTATAAACTTCTCCCTCCTTCATTCATCATTTCCATCACCAGCTCTTTCACTCTTTCTCCTTCAAGGTCGTTGACAAGGACAGTCTAGCGCATTTTCTGGCCTCTGATTGGCTGATTTAGAGGAAAAGGGCCTTAAAGAGACAGTAGCACAGCAGCCATGTTCACTCCAGAGGAGAGCAGCAGCTGGAGGAGGCGTGACGGTGTTTGAGAGGTCCTGCCTCACACACATGGAGTTTCCCAAACTGCTTTTTTTCCCCTCCTGAAGTATTTAGCGTGAGGAGAAGAAGACTAGAGAAAGAAAACCAATTCGCAGCTCTGTTAGCCTCTTTTTAGACGAGTAGAATCACATTTGTGTAAATAAGGAACAAAAATCATCTGAAATTAAAACCAACTTTTTTTTTTTGGTTTGAATCAAACAGATTTTTAAAATTAGTGTTTGGTCGACTATTTCTTTGTTGTAACAAAGCGTCCTCCTCTAGGTTTGTAAACGGTCGGAAAATTGACGCAAATTTTAACTCAGAAATTTTCTCTTTTTTTCATTGTTTTCAAGTTGAATAAAGTTTTTCAAAAATGCAAGTTTAACTGTGTGCCATGAATCACATGAGCAAACAATTCCAGCACATGTGATCCTCATCAGTCTCTGCTTCACTAGCCGACAGCGTTTCCACTGAGACCACATCTCAGGATCTGGACTCTAGAAGTCCTTTCAGGGTCAGGGTTTGATGATGGGACTGAGGTGAATATATTTAATGGTTTGGATTAAATTTAACTTTTGGACACATTTAAGTTCAACTAAAAGATTCTCATCAAAATGTGTGTGACTTTAAGAGGCTAGCCAGTTAGCTAGCCAGTTTTCTGCTAGCTTAGCCAGATTAGACCGACTGACAGACGTCAGTAACTGACATTGTGTTGAGCTAACATTGGTTAATAAATGAACTGTAATGATAGCTAGCTAACTTCACTTTGTGAAACTTGCAGTGAATTATGTTAGCGCCACTAACTTAGCTAGCTAGAAAGTAACTAACTGATTTTGAGTTAAATACACAGCCTGTGTTGCTAGCTAGCTAGCTTGGTTTTGAATACCAGCTTTCATCCACTCACATGTTTGTCTGTAAAATAGTGGATAGTGGGCTGATTGTTTGGCGAGTCGTCTGTTGTTTAACAGCAGATGAAACAGTTTAAGTTCTAAAAATTCATTTGTAATGTCATTTTAAAATGTTGCATTAGACGTGTTTGCATGCATGTTTGCTCATAACGAACCAACATGTTTCATATTCACACATGTATATGATCAGGTAAATGCAGTTAATATAAAATCCCCCAAATTTCTGTGGAAAGTTTCCAGCTTTGAAAATTTCTGTGAGTTTTCCATCCCTATTTCTCGCAATAAATCTTATTCCCCCGTAAAGCCTGTTTAGTTTCCTTCTCTTCCAATTTCAAACAAGTTTATTCTGCAGAGAATCTTTGGTGTCGTCTTCTTGAGATGCTCACTGTCCGTCTCTGACATCCCCCGTTATATGAGACTTGGTCTTGACTTTGATGATGGTTCAGAAAACTTAAATCGTACTGAGTGCACGTCCTTATTTTTGGTTAAAAGTGCTCTATAATGATCTCTTTCACACAGAGCATCTGAGGCTTGAAAGTGAAGACAACAAGTGGTCCGAATGTTTCTGTTTTATGTAATTTCTTGGTTATCTAATCCGCAGAAAATAATCTTAAAATCACAGCCAGTTCTTTCTGTACACGTTTGTTTCTTCTCTCTTCAGTGGAGAGAAAAAAAAAAAACTTCCGTGCTGGAGCTCCAGTTCCAGCCGGAGCTTCGGCTCGGCCTGCGTTCCTATTATGAGATGTGACTGGAGCAGAAAGTGCAGCGAGCGTGGGCGGGAGGAGAGAGAAGCTGAGATGGTGGGCACACACACAAGAATACACAAAGAAGAACTTTAATATATGTGAATTACTCATTTATGAAAGAACTGTGCCTGAGAAGATTATTTGTGGTCACAGGAAAAAAGAACGAAAAGCTCAGATTTAAAGCTGTAAAATGCTTTCATCAAATGCATCACGAGCATCATTTCTCTGTGAAAATGTTTCAAAGCAGCGGTTAATCTCATGTGAAGTACTTTGCTTAAGTAAGTTGTTCTGGAGATGAAAGCAGAGCTTGTGACTTTATTAAATGTTTGACCTCAGGGCAGACAAACCAAACTTCAGCGCTCCTGTGAAGACATGACAAAAGCAAGAAACAGGGAGGAAGAAAAGAGAGACCTGAAAGGACCTCTGGGAAGCTAATTTAAGGGGGGAAAAGAAGTCATCTCTTTCCTGAACTGCTGCCTTCAAGGTCCGAAGTTACAATGACAGAGAGAGAGATGAGGAAGTGCAGAGAGATAACACAGCTGGAGGGCGAGGAAGGTATGAGAGAAGAAGAGAAAAAGACGGAAAGATGATTCGTTCTGCGTGAAAGAAGGAGGCCACTGAAGTGGAACAGGTTATTAATGTTTGCTCATAAACTTTCATGCGTAGCAGCTCTGGTTTCACCTCTGAAGCAGCTCGTACATCATTTTATTATGATTCTTCTTTTTGAAGTAGTTTATGGATTGAGTGAGCTGTCCGTGGTGCTGATCCTGGAGCCTGTGGGGATAGAGGCTGCTCCCCTCGCTCTCTTACATAAGCTGCTGGACGTGGCAGTCGTGCAGAGCGTCAGTCAGATGAGCGCTCTGCAAAGTTTACTGCATCCTGGATACAAGACGACAACTTTTACCAAGACTGATTTTTTTTAAAAAAGGTGAAAAAATCTGTTTTTATCACAAAGAATTTTTTTGATTATAAAACTTGTCTGTTTAAGTATATGTGTGTGCTTTTATGTGTGTGTGTGTGTCCTGCAGCCGGTACCTGTTTGCCATCATAACACCTGATACATACGAACACCTGTCGTATTAGTCCAGCTATGCGTATTTAGCTTCTCATGTGCATGTTTGTGTGTGAATGTATGCTTTGATGTGTGTGTGTGTGTGTGTGTGTGTGTGTCCATGCTTATATCTGCAGGACATGTCTGCGCTCAGTGATGCAGGGGTAATGTTCATAAGAGCATTCACACACATACGCGAACACTCTCACACACACGCACAGCATTCCTCTTCCTAGCTTTGCCTCCCGTCCTGTTTACACACAGCTGTTCTGTATTGTGATGTTTTTTAACAGTCAGCTCCGACTCTCCTGTCTACATTCTTTTAGTTTGACTGCAGCTCAGTTTAAAAGCACAATTAAACTGATATTTCTGCCTCTGATCCGTCAGGACGAGCGCCATTATACGTCTAAGTACGACAGTCACACTGCGACATTTACAGAGTCTGTGAGCTAAAGGTTAGAGCGTGTGACCTGAATCCCCCAGACACACTCTGAGAGTCTCGGCAGGAGAAACTAGCGAGCGACACCCTCCACTGCATCAGTGAGTCCCACAGAGATCCCCTGAGCAAGGCACTTAACTCGCAGCAGCTCCAGGAGAGCTGATTGTGTCCAGGAGCCTCAGATTTAACACTTAGACTGGACTTTGAACAGCTGCAGAAAGAAGCTCTGTAGAGTCTGAGTGATGATTTGAAGCTGCTTTTATATTTAAAGGAATTAGTGATTAAATCTGACTCTGCAGAGCTAAAAACACCCACAAACTGGCTCCAAAACAACATTTTAAATTATAAAACAGTTTCCAAATTCGAAGCTTCAGGTGGTAAAAATCCATCCTTTGTGTCTTTAAACTCCATGTGATGCTTTTCAGACTTGAAATTCACTTTGATGTGTTTGTGTTTCACAGACTGAGATGTCGATCCTCACATCCCCGTGCTCATAAACGAAGAGCAGTTTGCTTTTGTCTCCAGCAGATAAAATCAGAGCAGTTTTCTTTTCACGTCCATAATCTGCTGAGATTTTAACGACCATCAAGAGACAAAAATCACACATTTAATCCATTTTATTCTTGTTGCTTTTACCTCCATCCGTTCAACCTGTTTCCATGTCCTCGGTTTTATTTCCTGCCAGCTAGATGATTTGGGAGCCACAGTGACCTGGTGGTTGTTTCCATGGTGACCAGGTCTCTAAAATGTTTCTGTGCTTTTTTTTTTTTCCCACCTCCACTGCTCCACATCTCTCCGACCTGAAAGCACCATCTTTGTCTTTGAACCTTTAGGAAAAGATGTACCGAGCGTTTCAGTTTTTTCTTCTCTCAACAGCTCCCTGCTGCACACACACACACACACACACACACACACACACACACACACACACACACACACACACCTGGAAGCTGCCCAGAGCCATCCACCGTCAGGAGGAGAGCAGAAGAAGAAAAGGGGGAGAGGTGGGAGGTGGTGTGCACAGGACTGGAAAACACAGTTCAGGATGCTTTGAGATGGAAATCCATCAAAGGACGTTTTATACTTTTCAGCCTGGAGCTGCTCTGTGGGAGCTGGCTTGCGTGTTTTGCTGGTGTTGTTGCATAAAAAAACACCAACCTGCTCACTGTGATTCTCTTTCTTTATCCCACAGGTTTGCTGATGTTTGACTCTGGATGACAGAGCCTACGAGTTAAAAAACTTTATCCTGTTCTTCAACACAACTATGTTGGATTTTGTTTGGTAATGGATTTATTTAACGTAGCTTTGGTTCATTTATTCTCATGGAAAGAAAAAATACAGAAAAACAAAAGACTCTGAGGAACAAAAGAGACATGAACTGCTTTTTAGAGGAAGAAAACTACCACGAGAGACTGGACTCTTAGTCTCATCAGGATGGATAAAAGTCAGGAACACTAAAGTTAAAAAAAAGACTGAACAATGAGGGTAAAACATCTGCATCTATTCCAGTGTAAAACATGTAAAATGTGGGGGAAAAAAATCACTCTAGACCACTGAAACACTGATCAAGAGGGTCGCAAAATACAGATTGCACATTTCATCCGTTACTGTAAAAAAAAGAAACAAAAATGGGGTTAAATTTGATGAAAAACAATGCAAACAAAAATAAGTTAAATCTGTTTTCACATTTCTGTGTTCCTGCAAAACCTCTTTTTTTTTAAGATCAGCTGAAATAAGCATCTTAACCCTTTTTATTTGTGTTTGTCTGCTCTTTGGTTTGCCCTGTTAAGGCAGTAGGTCACAGGCACTCTTATTTTGGGGGTCATGGGCTCAAACGTTTGGGAATCCCTTCCGTAGACTACCCTTATCAACGGCCTGGTGGTGTTAAAGCAAAAGTTGAACGGTGAAGTCTCTTGGGATGATGAAGGACACCACGAAATGTAATGAGAATGAGACTTCATAAAGAAATAGATGAAATGTGAATTCATTGAATACCTATGTGCAGAAAGGCTGTGATGTCATCGTTTTGAATAGAAGGACAGAGGTCTGATCACAGCTACTGCAGTCAGATGATGAGTGTCCTCAGGTCAGAGTCTGAACTGAACCCCAACATCTCTCCCTTTGTTGAGATGAGCTAATACTGAAGCTCTCTTAGTGTAGAAGCCTCTGCCATCATTAGGCTAAAATGCTGAGCTCATGTGGGGTTCCAGGGTTATAAATAGGACTGGTGCGGTTAGGGTTAGGGCTCAGCAATTTAACATCCAGCATTTTTCTGCAAGGAAATGGTAAATTTGTTTTCAACAGTTTGCGTATTTATCACCATTTCCATGCAAATGATCAGCCAAAATACAACTATATAACAGAGTTGCCGCGGGGTTGTAAAAGGTAGTAAAAGGTAGTGAGTTAAATTATGCCAAATTAAGGCCAGTAAAAAGTAGTAAATTTTTGAAGCCCCGTCTAACTGGGTCTATATGTTTTTCAATTAGGGTAACTAACGTGTGCAGGCCTATTTCCTTACTAACCTTGCATGAATTTATTTTCATGTTGCGAGTAGGACCTGAGCGAATGGAATGACATCACGCGATGTGTACATTGGATGCCGCGCGCATCCGGAGGCTCAAGCTGGTACCTTAGCTTGCTGCCAAACCTCTGGCTGGAGGACGCTCAGTTTAAAGACTGGCTTAGGCCAATAGTTAGAAACAGCCGAGAAGCTTTTTGCAACGTTTGCAAGAAAACCATAAATATTACCTGTATGGGAGTGAAGGTGGTTAATTCCCACAGGGAGTCCACTAGCCGCCAAGCCAGGATGTGGGGACGTAACACCCAGCTACTGCTGTCGCTGTTGACTCTCTCTCTCTCTCTCTCTCTCCTTCCGTGTCGGACAGTGCTTGTGTCCCGTGTTGAAGTTATTTGTTTGTCAATGAAATACTGTTATTATAGTGTAAAATTGCACTTTATTATGACACATTGTGCAGCTGTTCATTCTAAAGGTCCAGTCTGTCTTCTAATTTTTATGTAATTGTTACTCTTTGACATGTTGAGTGAGACCTATGGACCAAGGCCTGTTGTGACATCTTGATTAATCCAAGTCGGTGTCGGCCTCAAGGGGGGGCATTCGCCGGCTGTGCCCCCCCCCAGTAGATCGACTGTGCCCCCCCCCCCCCCCCCCCACTTCACAAGGGCGAGACCGGGAAAAAAAAAAAAAAATTAAGTCATAGAATTCTTTTTTTTTTTTTTTTTTAATATTTACAAAAAATGTTTTAGAGGTACTTTTAATGTTCTGTTACCGTTTGGGTTTCATTGTTAACGTAAACGTTTCGTGTTGAATCGCTGTTTAATGTGTTTAATATTGGTGCGCTAAAGCGCACATAGTTGTGTGCACACCGGAGGGAGAGGAGAGAGAGAGAGATGCGTGACTCTCAGCTGTGGTTTAGTTCCTTCTTGTGGGCGGTAATTTGAACTTTGTACAGTCTGTTGAGTGATTCTTGATGTGTGTTTAAATGGTGATCATAGACATAGCTATACAGAATAAATCCAGTCATGATCAAGACTTTGTGCCCCCCTGCTGTTGTCTTGATGCCCCCCCCCCCCCTGAATTCTGTCTGACACCTACTCTGATCCAAGTCCTATGGCAGAGTTCCCCTTTGACTTGAATGTAGCTCACTTACTTGCCCTAACACACATGCACACTCATATACACCTACACAACCTCTCCTGACTTTCTCTTTCTCGCTCTCTCGAAATTAAGTTATAATTACCTCATTAAGTGGTAATAAAATATGTTATTAATTCATTTTGGAGAGATATTTAATTTCTTTACTTGTCCCTTAACACTTCACTCTGCTACAGTTGAAGTTTGAAGCCGTGCTGGTAGTAAAAATATTGTGATGGTAGTAAAATAGGTAGTAAATTCAATTTAAGAATCTCTGTATAAACCCTGTATAACTAATGTTGACTATAAGAGTCGACATAGCTGTTAATCAGGAGGCTAAAAGAAACCCTCATTTCTGGACTTTATTCACCTCTTTAGAAACTTGTTCGTGACGTCAAAGAGGCCAAATCCATGTTTGGTGCGGTCTGTGGTGAATCCATCGATTTTATTTTGTGATGTATTTCCTGGTCAATCCCACATGCCGTCCATTAGCAGCTGCCATCAATAAGACACACTGCAGAAGCAACATGTTAAAGGTTGATGTTTTATAGTTCAGGGTTTTTTTTAGGTCAGTTTAAAAAAACAGCGTGATGGATGGTCGGTACTCCAGGGATGACAGAGTGATGCAGAAACCAGGCCACTCTTTGCATTGTGATGGAGGACAGTATTGATCCTGTGGACACAGTGGCAGCCTTGGATTAAATGCTCAAACAAACACACACACACACATGCCAACACAAGCAAACACATACAAACATTTGCATAGCAACACACACACGTCTATGCAGTGACAACACACTCACTAGATCACTGTCTCATTAGCGCGTGTGCTAAGTAATCAAGTCTGCTTTCCATTCATCACATACTAACTCTCCATGATCGTGTGTGTGTGTGTGTGTGTGTGGATGGCAGCTGCACAATATTCATAGCCTCCTGCTCCATCTTAAGGCTCTGAAACCAGCAGTATAATTGTCTAATCTCCCACAGCAGGTGGTGCATACAGAAATACCGCCTCTGACCGACCACGAACAGCACATTGTTTCCAAGTGATTCCTGTTTGCAGTTATTCTGTGTGTGTGTGTGTGTGTGTGTGTGTGTGTGTTCTCGGGCTGTGGGTTTCATTTTTCACATTAGCAGGGTGTAAGCCATCTTTATTCCAGCCTGATGCAGCAGAGAGAGCCAGCTCAGGCGTGCTGTCATTCCACTAAATTCTCCTCCCTTTGGTGCTTCACTCTTTCTAGTCTTATTCCCAGCTCTTTAATCTCCTCATCGTTCCTGCTCGCCTTTAACTCAACCGTCGGCACATTTAACAACAATCCCATGTTTTTGTAAGCTGGCCTGATGCTCACATCTGTTCAAAAAGTGACGACGACTAATGCACGCCGTCGTCCTGCATTCAGGGAACAGCCTGTCGCCGCCTGTGCATTTTGCTCACATCTTTTTTCACAGCAACAGAAAAACTGGAGACTGAACAGCTGTTGCCAACTGAGTGAAATCCATAATTTTATCTCCTGATTATAAAAACATGTACACAGATATTCATATCAGTGTGAGCCAAACAGAGATGTTTCTGGACCTTTTTAGGCTTAACTTGAAATACCAAATTCACCTTTTTATCATGCTATTGTTCTTTAATTTACCTTAGAATAGTTAATTGGTTGGTCTTAAATTGTTTCTTTTGTGTTGTTCCACTGCTAAGATTGATAGATGATACTTGTATCCTCTAAAAATTTGTGTATTTTATTCCCATACATTTATTTCTCACATTATGTGACTGAGTTTGGTTGTAAACTGGGCTGTTTCACCACGTGACCATGGGCATTAAACAATAATAGTCCCCAAAAGGCCCTGGATTAACTATAGCAAGATTTTTCCCAGGGTTTTCAACAACAAAGCAATTTTAATGCCCTTGATTTTTTTAAAAAAATGTATTTATTTCCATTAGATTAGGGATTTAACTTGTAGTCCCTTTCTTCGCACTTTTTATCTGTTATTTTTATCTGTAGTATAAAAATTTCTCTGATCACGTGTATTTTTGAATTGATGTTATTGTTTTCTAAACTAGCAGAGGTGGTAAGAATTTCCCGCCTGTTTAATCATGTTTTCTCTGACATATAAACGGAGCAGAACGAACGTGTTATCGCTTCCGCGGAAGGACACAGAGGGAACGCTCAGCGCAGCGGCAGCCTGAGCACAGCCGCGGAGGGAGACAGCATCCGGAGAAGAAGCCTGCTCTCCAGGTCTACGTTCCACCGGCATCATTCCCGCCTCACAGGGAGACGGTCGTTGAGGAATCACCAACGGCTGACACGATTTTTTACATTTAAAGCCTGAAATTGAAGCCTTTATATTTTTCTCCTCACGGGGAGCAAATTTGCTTCTTCGTTTCTTTTTAATTTACCATCTAAAGCTACGGTTTAACCGTTTGTGTTGGGAAAAAAAACACCATATTTTAGGCATTTAATTTAGCGAGTTGATTTTTCTCTTCCAAGCAATATCTGTCAACTGACGGGAGACATTTTTCCTCTCGATATCAACAGAGTTTGACCTGTCCCCCCCTGCCTTAAACACAGCCTGTATCCGAGTCATCTTCTGAGGGGAGAAGTCTGACGGCGCCAAAATGGGGGTAAGAGCTGCTTTTACTGTGATTTATGAGGCTTATTGGGGTGTAAAAGTGACAGTTATGTTACAGTTAGCTGTAAATGGTGGATAAGGCGGGGTTAACGGTTCGTCAACAGTTAGTGTCCATTAATGAAAGGCTTAACGTGTGTAGAGGTACAGGTGTGATGTGGAACCACACTGACTACAGCTGTGAAAACGAGTAGCAAAATTACTAACCGCCATTGTTGAATTAATAATCATGTCAAACGGATCATCCTCCTTTGGAAACGCACTGCTTCATGAATCAATATGAACTGCACTCCCATTATGCTGCAGAATGTAATAATTGGGATTAAAGGGTGATACAGGGATTGTTCTGTGCCTTTTTGGAGACCACATTTGTCTGGATTAGACTCATCCAGAACCGGTGTAGGGTGGTTACAATAACGCTCCTCACGTAGTGTTCCAGCCTCCATCGTCTTTAGCATCTCTAAACCACCAAAAAATGCATCATACAGCTGTTACTGTTTCCTATTATGGTGTTAAACTGTAAAACAGCCCATTTTTAATCAGAAATGTCATCATTTCATCTGTGGATGAGAAGCTATGCATCCACAGTCAGAATCCCAGCTGCAACAGATTTAACATAACATCATGACAGCAAATGCAAATCAACTACCTCCTCATAAGGAATCCTTCCACATCTGCAAATTGGCCAAGTGTGCAATCACCCCATTTATTCCACACGATGATGAAGCAATGAATTGATTTGTAGGAGCATGTGTGACAGAGGTTGGGGAAGGATGTGCTGCTCTGTCCAGCGGTTCCAAAAACTGCGATTACACAGCCTGAACATCTGGCAGCATGCAGGCGATTGAGGAAATTCACAGCTCTCAGGCACAAGATTAGTGAGGCTGCACGATGTGACGGGCGAGCCCTGTCAGGAATGAATCGATCAGGTGAAATAACGCAATAATGCACAATAATCCGCCAAATCTGACTGCACTCAAATCAACATTTACGTGGCTGTAAATGTGTGCGAGTACATATTTTAACTCTAAACAAGAGCCTCGGTGTCGTCACGGAGTTAAAATCTGGCGTGTGAGGTTGCAAAGTGGAAAAATCAGGAGCAGCAGTGGGTGTGGGCTGAGACTGAAAGCCATGCAGGCTCTCGGCATTTCTCCTTCTCGCTTCAACCGTTTCATGCATTTTATTTTTTTTTCTTCATTTAAATATGAAGTTATGCCCGAGTGTGTCTTCCTCCTGTCAGCAGCATCGCTGGGTTTATTAGGATGAAGAAGCAGCTGTCAAGTCTGGGTACCAAATGGGAACACATAAGTGCGTCAAAATGGATTACTGTAAATGTCTGTGGATGGGTCCCAAAAGAAAGGAGCTCTCCATGGATGTAGACAGAGCCAACATCCTCATGGTTTCATTTTACACAGGCTGACTCCAAATACCTGTCTGATGGGTCAGGTCAATAAGGACATCCTGTTCCAGCTACTAAAATTAGACTCCATGATGTCATTCTCGCTGAAAACATCCCTGATACCTCCCTGAGAGGAGAACCGTGCTTTACGTTGGATGCTGTAAATGATGTGATCGTCTCAGTTTCTCTGCCCCACTCGGTGTCAGGGTGAATCACTGCTAATAGAGTATGATGGCCGGGGGTCTCTTCCTCTGCCCCACATCCGGGTTGGGGTGGGGGGAGGGGAAGGGGGTGATGCTTTGTCACAGTTTGTGATGCTGTCCACTCCATCGCCCGAGGGGGAAACCGCTCAAAACTACAGCATCAAAGAGAGGAGGAGGAGAGTTGGTGTGTGTGTCTGTGTGTGTCTGTGTGTGTAAGTAAGTGGAAACTCCCACATTAGAGCTGGGGTCTGCCAAAGGGAGGGGCGGAGAGGATGAGAGAGGATATTTGGATGGTAAGTGGAGGGAGAGGGAAATTCAGATATAAAGGCAGCTGGGACCGTTTGATCTGGGCTGATTGATTAACAGTGGTGGGTGAAAGGATGGAGGGAGGAGATGGATGAAAGGTCAGACACTCCAGGCCTCACAGGGAGGTCCTGTTTGAAAGGAAAACTGATAACTGACACAGAAAAATGGAGAGAGAGAGAGAGAGATGTTGAGTCACCTTGAGATGGAGGAGTGAAGGAAGTAATGAAGATGCGGGGACACTGTGGATGTGCACTGATGTGATGTCAAAGAGCAAAGGGTGTCACTGGATGAGGAAAAGAGAGAGATGAAGACCGAGACGCAGAAACGATGAAATGCCACTTCTGATATCCCACAATGCACTTTGATTTATAAGCTTCACTGAGCCAGTTCTGCTGTAGGGGATGGATAGTGTGTGGTTTGTCACTCTTTATAATTTGGTGTGTGTGTGATTCCTTGAGGGATAGAGCTGAAGTTAGACACTGTGCGTTCCACATTTTGTCTCTTCTTTGTGCTTCAGCTCTCCTACATACCTCACTTTAATCCCTAATGTGTGCAAATCTGTTTCCTGTATTAAATTAACGAGTACCAGGGTAAGATGAGTCACTTTTTAGTTTCACACATGTAGAGATAAATGTTCCTGCGTGCCTGTTTCATTATTTGTAAGTTGTGAAAACAGGCAGGAGTTGAATTACAGATAAATTGTCTCTTCATGTTAATTAAACGAGTTAAATTCTCTGTTTTTCCAGAGCACAGTGTTTGACTGCAGGGGAGACCTCCTGCCCACTGACTCCACAAATCAATACGAAGTAAAACAGCCCCTGGCTCCGGTCTATGAGCAGTGTTTTAGTCAGATCATCTAAAACTGGATCCGTGGAGCCTAAATCAATGTGCTCTGACTGCTCTGGGGTTCATTTTTATGCAGAGAACAAAATCATTTCAAGTCACCTCATAAATCGGCATAAAAATGGGTTCAAAGTTTCCTTTAAGAGACGGGTTGGACTGTTGGGCCTTTTTAACTGGGCCTGACTCACACCTGACTCATGTCCGTTTGTCTCCACTCTGTTGCGTTTCAACTGAGAGCTTTAATCACAAACCCAGGGGGTTTCCACTTGAGCTGCGACAGTTGATTGAATAATCAATCATTAACCGATTACTAAATTCATCGTCAGCTGCTTTGATTATTGATTAATCAATTTGAGAAAGTATTAAAGAAAAAGAAGTCCAAACTCTCTGATTTCAGCTTCAAAAATGTGAACATTTTTTTACTTTGTTTGCTCCCCTATGATGGTCCAGAATATCTTTGGTTTGTGGACAAAATGAGACGTTTGATGATGTCATCATGGAATCAATTTTCACAGTTTTCTGACATTTTATGGACCCAATAACTACTCGATTTATCCAGAAAATAATTGTGCTTCCCACCTCCTCGATGATCCTCTCCTGGTTCATGTTGGGCTGTAAAACCTCAAACCTGTTGCCTCCTGGTCTGGCTCCGCTAGTTATGTCAGTTTGTCGTTGAAGTCGAGATAAAACCAGCTGGTGTCGACAGTTGATTTTATTTTGAAAGTCAACCGAACGTGTTGATATTTTCAGTGCTGGACTTCCTGTCCGTCTTGATCTTCTCGATCACTTTGTTGCTCTTGGCTAACCGTGTGTTTAAAGCGTTTTTTTAGCTTTTCCTCCACATGTAGAAAGTGTTTAAAGGCCTTTGCCTGATGGTTCAGTCGTGGTGTCTCGATCCTGAGCTCAGCTGTCAGATCAGAGCCAACCTGCTCATTTTCTAATTGATCAAAGCTAACTGGCTCCCCCTGATCGTTTCACGGACTGTGTTGCATAATATGTTTAGACAGTCAATAATTCATCCAAGTCTAGAGACTGCTCCCCATTAATATCTGGATATGTAACTGTTGATCCATACTGCAAACCACCGCTCATTGTTTTCCCATCTCATCGATCCGTTCACTACGCTTTGGGCGTTTCCCGTGAGGTCATTCTGACATCACTGACCATTCAGCGGGTCACTTGGTGTGAAGGGGAGTTTGTAGTTTTCCATGCTGAAACGGGACCATTTGGAAATGACTGACTAAGGTGTACCACCCTATAGACATTACAAGAGTATTACATAACCCATCACGTCAAGTGATCCCTCCTCCCCGTCCTCTGAAGTTACAAAGATGGACCAGTTGATTGGGTGTTGCTAGGAAACCTTACATCCCTCATCTGTCAACGCAGTGGAAGTAGACGCTGTCAATCCAAGTCTGCCAAACACCGCCATCTTCTATTCTCAGACACACGGCTAAATGCAGGAGACCGACTGAGAAGCTTCAGTCTGACGACAGCTGAAGCTTCCAGCGTGAATCAGGAAACATCAGTTCGATGAATGTGGACGTTCGATAAAGATGATAAACCTCACCAGTCTTACACAGCAGGGTCAGATCAAACAGTCTGTGGTACAGCAGAAACACAAACAACATTCAGTTTGTGCTTCTTGCTCCAACACGCTCATAAATACACCACCATTAAAATCCTCATAAACAACCAACCTGAAAGGAATCCAAACCGCAAAACAAACCGGGTTCCCAGAAACAACAAGGAGTTAATAATGACGCTTCCAACATTCAGTCTCTCCACTGTTAGCTTCAGGACTGTGGCCTGTCGTACGGTGGCCCTGAGAGCTCACAGCACTCTCAAAAAGACAAAACACAACACATTTGAAAAACGCACTGCAAATAGACGACAACACAACACAGGTATTAAAAACACTTACTTTGTGGCTCTCAGGGCCACCGTACTGTATCACAGGCCTGCAAAGCTCCCACACCTATAAGTAAGTAACCCACACACACCGCCTCCCAAATGTAATGACACGTCTAAAGGATGTGACCCGCATCCCTGTGATTGGTCCAATGAGTGGGATCGTGCTTCCTGTATTTACAACATGACAAAACATCTCAACATAATAATAAATATATGACATGAAATAATTCACTCAGAACAGTCTGGATCACACAGACCACACCGCACACATGAGTTTTGGTGGAGTTTTAAATTGAATTGTAGTCATGAATTCTGAGATTAGAGCTCATGTTCTCTTCAATCATGTCATCATCGAGTGGTCTGCATCGCAGCTCAGACCGTCTCCTCCTGATTAAACCTCTGAGAGTCCAGATCTGAGTAGAGGCAGATGGGCCGCACTGAGAGAGGAGGCTCTAAACGAAGGGGGAGGAGTGAGAGGAGGGACAGATGATGGAGGAACCTCCGTGTGTGTGTGTGTGTGTGTGTGTGTGTGTGTGAGTAATTTCTAGGTCGCTGAGTCCACTGATCTGTATGATAATCCATTTCTTTATGTGTGTGTGCCTACGATGATCCTCTGTGGCACATCCAGAGCTTTGAAGCTCCTCATGAGGCAGCGAGATCTTTCATTCAAAAACTAAATTATTCCGGTCACTGGAACGTCGTCAGATTTAGAGGAGATCTGCTGCCTTCATGCAAGAAAATAAAATACATCCACACCATATTTATGCCCTGTGTGTGTCAGTCCAGCTCATTTTTTAAGGCACGATTTAGAAAATCAACAGTTTTTTCCCCACGCGTCAAACTATCATCAGTTTGATTTCTGTGCAGATTAAAAAAAGGCTTATCCTGCCTTCCTCAGACCTGCTGCAGAGCCCTGAGCTGCAGGACACAGAGCACCAGCAGCTCAGGCAGACTCCAAACGTTCAGCATGAACAATCTGTCCTGTTGCTCAGGACACGACATCTGGAGGCTGACGAAACCTCCTCAGGTTTTACAGCCTGTAGCTGCGCAGAGAACAAACAGAGGAGGAGCCGTGTTCCCCCGTTATTATCCTCCGCTGTCAGACGGTTAAATCAGGAACGATACTAGTCTCTGCGTTTCTTTTCTCTTCCACTTCGCTCAGATTTCTTTTATTTTGAGCATAAATGTCCATTTGTCAGTGTGTGTTATGTGCAGTGTACTGGAGTGTATCTGCAGCACTGATGAGTCTGTTTACGTGCCTGAGTTGGCCTCGTCACCTCTGAAGACGTCAGGCTGAACGGATGTGTGCACACACGAGTGAAAGGGCAAAGAGAGGAGCTTTAAAATGGATTTATTTAGTCTTTTTATTTGGAGGCATGTTTGGCTTTGTGAGATAGAACAGCTGAAAAAAGACAGGACATGTTGGGAGTAAAGAGAAGGGGAGGAAAAAAAACAACTGTTTGGAAAAAGTGAGGACACCCCTGTCTTAAAACAACAGAATCTGAGTCTGTGAATAACGTGACCTTATTGATGAGGCCATAAGGAGTTTTAATGTGTTTAGTAGGTCATCAAGTGCACATTTCAGCATTAATAAATCTCTTTTTTATTCACAGTAGAGTCAGTGAATGAAGGAGGATGAATGAGAGAGCCTCAGATTGAAAGGATGAGCGGCAGAGAGAGAGAGAGAGAGAGAGTGATGGAGAGGGATTATAGCTGTTCAGTGGGTTAATCTATCAGTGTAGTAAACAGCAGTAATCTCATGGCCTGCTGGACGCGTCTGCACGGGGAACACTGCACCTCCAGACAGATGGCACCCCCCCCCCCCTCACACACACACACACACACACACACACACTGTAAAAATCACGAGCCTGCACAAATGCTCACGTTTGCAGTGAGGTAGAAAACAAACACCTGTGCACGACCGTGCAGACTGAATACAGGTAATACTCACAGAGGGACACGACCGAGCAGACAGGTGTATAAAGACTTTATATACAGTACGCACCTTTACCTGTTACTGCTTCAACAGTCGGATATTTCACTTAAACTCCGAGGTTTCCTGCACCGAGCAGGTGGATACAGTCAGGAAGGTCACGTGTTTTCATTATTTCACATGAAACAGATGAAACAGAGGCTGCACTCGGCTTCTAGCTGGGGGTGTGTCGGTTCACTTCCTGCACACTGCTTGGCTCTGTGGCGTTGATGAAGGAGTACACACACTTGGTTGTTGTAAACAGAAGAGCGTAGAGCTGAGTTGAACAGATCAGCTCTTCCTCACTGACATCTAGGGCTGCCGAGATTAGTCGACTAGTCACGATGACATCGGCGACTTATTTAATAATCGACGTCGTCGTTTTAATATTTTTTTAAACTTTATTTTTCCCTCAAACTGCCGCTGTACTTTCACCTGTCTCGTCTGCCGTTCTGTCAGAAGTGGTAACCATGGTAACCCGTGATGTCACCGGAAAAGTTACGCCCAACAGTATCATGGCTAGCCGGCAACAGAGCTGGAAAGTTTGGGAACATTTTTCCCAAAATAAAGGAGAAAAGTGTGCAATGCAAAATCTGCAAAGCAGAAATGTCCTTCCATGACAGAACGACGGCGATGAACGAGCATCTGAAAAGACAGCACGCCGTGGCTGATTTATTTTCTGACCAAGAATGACAATCTCTGTAAGCTAATTGGCTAGTTAGCTGCTAACATTAACGTCAACAGGGAGCTACCTACTTAATAGCGATGTCATATTTGAACAGAAAATTGGTATATTAAAAAAATGTCAGAAATGCTGCTACAAGCTGCAAAGTTCATTAAAAGCTGAATGAACTATGATATTAACTGTCTTCATTTTTAGTTAGCACATACCTTAAACACTTGAAGCTGGAAGCTAATGATGTTAGCTGTATGCTGCTGCAATAAGCTGCAATTTATGTACGATCCGAATAGTCGACTAATCACAAAAAATAATCAGTGACTAGTCGAAAAGAGTCACTCACTTATCCAAGAGAAATACAAGCGATGGATCGTGACCCAGTGACGGAGTGTGTGTGTGTGTGTGCGCACACTCTAAGGTAAATGGTAACACACACAGAGAGCTGTATGAAGGGAAGTGGATTTAAACCTGGTGCAGCAGTTTAGTCTCAGCAGGGATGAGCAGATGGTAGACGATGTAAAACAGCCATCAGATCAGTGTGAACCTCTCAGCTTAGACTCATCCACATGAGAGCGTCCCCAAAACCAATCTGCTCATGCTTTTTTTACCCAGAATTCATCAGGACATGTTCTTATTAAGGATGAGGAGATGGAAAGCGTTCATGCGTTTCACCGAACGTCATCTCAACACTCTGAGGAAGTGTCAGCAGAGATTAATCTCAAAGTTAAAAGATAACGTTTTGATTTGACTTCCTCGAGCTCTGAATTCATTTTGTGACTCGTCTTTGTTCCTACGAGGTAAACTGTCTCAGGGTTCGATCACGGTTCAGCAGCTAAGCTTCCATTGTTCATATCTACCCGTCAGCTCAGTCCTCTGATCAAGCTCACAGCTCAAGAGTTGGAAATTATGCTGACAGAATCACGAGTCTTCAAACACGTCAGTGAGGAAATTAAACACAGAAAATCACTTCTCCACAAACTTCAGACCAGGAATGATTTCTTCATTTTACATAAGAAGCCTTTCAGGGACTCTTGGGGGAGAATAAATGAATCTGCTTCGAGTGTCGTGCAGTGTGATACACGTACGTCACACTTCAAACCATGAAAACTGGGCAGATCTTATCTTCATCCCGTCTGCTCTCCTCTCTCCGTCAGAGCTGTAGTAATACGCCGAGCAGCTGGCTGACATTTAAGGTCTTCACTACAGACCCTCAGGATGTTGAAAGGTGCATGCTGGGTAACTAGGTTATTCCAGAAAAACGTAGTAATCCCCCAGGAGCGTACGAGTAAGAGAAGTCCTCGCGTGCACACACACACAGATATCTTAACGATTGGTTCACTCAGATCCTGTCGTCATAAACGTCTCTGCAGACTCAAAGCTGAGCAGCCACACGTTTATTTGTGCCGGCCTTTTTCACGTCCTTCATTCTGACCTGATCCTCCGCTCTGATTGGTTTCTGTGCTGTAACGCAGCCTGATCAAACCAGGAAGTGTCGATTCCCCTCCCACGCCGGAGGACTCGGCTTATTTTGAGCTCAGTTTGAATGTTTCGATTAATTTATAATACAGAAGAAAATGAAAGATGGCAGCCGACCATGAGCTTAAAATTGTTTTTTTTCTTTTTAATCTGTGCAAATCAATACCTGGTGGGAAAAATGGCTCTTCAGTGATGTCTTTATTTGTTCTGTTTCACATTTTCTTGAAGGTAATAACTTGATTTCATTCAGCATCATAGTTTGGATACTTCTTTGGTGTGAAATCAGAGGGATGTAATCGCTGTAAATAGAATAAAAAAGTACTTTTTTAGTCCCCAAAGGGAGATTCAGGTGAGTGATGGAGCCTAATGGCTGCAGGGATGAATGATTTTTATCTTTCATGTCTTTCTGTGCTTCAGTACGGACGGTCGGACAGCTACCGCGTGGCCACCACGCAGGACAAGGATGAGAAGGAGTCGCCCAAGAAGAAGGGAGGCAAGGATTTGGACGACCTGAAGAAGGAAGTTCCCATTGTAAGTGCACCGCATCCTGCTTCCTTCGACCCCACAGGTTGACTGTTTCACACACAAACACCCCAAAATCTCCTTTCAAATCAAAGCTGAACCGATCAGGTGTAAAAATCCGGTAAATCCCAGCTGAGGAGCTCAGAGACGGACTTCCCTGGACTCCCTCCGGCATCCTGAGAGCAGCAGTCCAGCTGTGATCTAATCTGCCAGTTTAAAGCAGATAACAGAGACGTGGTGTTCGGGAGCAGCTGCTGCACAGAAGCGCTTCAGTTTGAGGTTTCCTGCCAGAGCACCATAATCTTGTTGTGGAAGGATTTGTTTTTGGACGGGGCAGGGAGCCAAAGCCTGAGGAAATCCTTTTGTTGGATCGCTAAAACTGGACACAGATGTCAGTTTAGTGAATTATAAATACATGTTTTTGAACTGTAAGGCTCCCTGACATGACGTCAGAATGATTTCTTTGTAATGTGCGCTCCTGGCTCGATTTCATCTCCAAACAGGCTCATGAGACTTCTGCTTTTGAGGAAGTGACTTCTGTAACAATCGACCTTTAATTTGTAATGTTAAAACACTTTAAGGGAGGTTCTTTTCAGAAAGTACTTTAATCTCATAATCCCCTTTTTATGATCTCAGTCCAACCAACACGCAGGTGGAAAAACAAAACTTCAGCATACACTCAAAACAGCTCATTATAAACCAAAAATATTTAATTGCACAGGAATAAACCTCCAATTCGTCCTTTGCTTTACCCAAAAATCATCTAAAAATTGTTAAACGAATTGTACCGTTTTTAATACTGCCCCTCTGCACGTCGACTAATCATTTTTACCTCACAAGTTCCCGTTTTGCTTTAGTCCGTCCGCCCGACCGCAGCGATCACCTGTCCAATATTCAGCCCAAAAAAGCACAAAAGTCCAGAGTTATAATCCCAAACCAAAATCTGTAGCTTCCTCAGGCGTGCCCGGCCATGCACTCTTGCGCAAGGACACAACACAGTTCAGGTTTCTTAGTTTATGGTCACCAACGTATGCCCACACTTTACAATTATTTCACTTTAACTCACCGTTGCTGAGATCGCTGCAGACACCAGCCTGACGCCTTTCATTCATTTCTTCCCGGCGTGTTTTTTTTTTTAAGGAACTTCCTGCCCCCAAGGCTACGCCATATCCTCCTTAAACAGCTTTTTTATCTTTCTGAATTTAATCTCGTAATATGGTAACACCACCTTTACCCATTATTTACAGTGAAAGTTTTTTTTCTTTTTTTTAACACAACATTGCGTACAAATCTGTCATTTTGATTTCAAACCTTAAAAAAAGAGATCACCTTATTTTTCCAGCTCTCGTCGTAATCGTCACGCAGCAGCAACTGAGGATGTTCCAACACTGACATGAGTTTTATTAAATGTGGTCACTGACAGGTTGTGAAGTTAACTTCCTGTTTTGTTTCTCTGCAGACGGAGCACAAAATGTCTGTTGAGGAAGTTTGCCGGAAGTACAGCACTGACATCGTCCAGGTGAGCTGTTTGGATCAGAAATGACTTTTCACAGCTCTTAGAGGCGGCTTTAGTTTCTCTGTTTGGATTGGTGAAAACATAAGGCTGTAATATTCGTCTGTTCACTTCCTGTCCTTTATTTCTTCCTCTCTTCTTCCCTCCTCCTCTTCCTGCCCGTCTCAGGGTTTGACCAATGCTAAGGCAGCAGAGTACCTGGCCCGGGATGGCCCTAACGCCCTCACCCCGCCCCCCACCACTCCAGAGTGGGTCAAGTTCTGCCGGCAGCTGTTCGGTGGCTTCTCCATCCTGCTGTGGATCGGTGCCATCCTCTGCTTCCTGGCCTACGCCATCCAGGCCGCCACAGAGGACGAGCCCGCCGGGGATAACGTGAGTGTTTCTACACCTGCGACTGTGTGTGTGTAGCATCTGAATGGAGCCAGATCTGAAAAAGGTCCAGAGGGGGGAAACACTTAGAGAGCGATGAGCTGCTGCGCTCTCCTCCAGCACATCAGTCAGAACACAAACTGCTGAGTCACTCCTCCTCAGGGTTTGTGCTGCGTCAGGGATAAATGATGTGTCAGCGGTTCATCCGACTCATGCCAGCTGACCCGTCTGTATTGAGACAGACACCATACTGGTAACGTCTGCTTTTCGGCCGGCCACAGGGGCAGTGTGACTCATGATGACAGGGTAAGAGAAGGGCATCATGGGTCAGCTCTGTTTCATGTCGGGTCAGAGCGCAGCCAAACGCCTGAGACTGAGGCTGAACGGCCGTGACACCCACAGTGAGACGAGATGCTGAGATCAGACCAGCAGGGGGGGACCCGGGGTGAGACAAAGACAGTGAGGAGTCGGAATGAGGGGCCAAGACCGCGTCTGCACTGCCAGACTGTAAGGGACACTCTCATAACCAGCTGAGCTGATGTCACGTTTCGTTGGACAGAGAGGAGAGAGACCAAGAGAGCAGACAGCAAACAGATGGGACACTTTCAGGTGAACGAGTCCAAATCGATCCACACGCCAGAGTCAGCTGCAGGAAAACACAAAGACAGACAGACAGAAGAGGATTAGTGTTATTTCTGGGATTCAAACCTCCTGAAATAACGTCTTTACCTCTGCTGCTCCTTTTATGTTCCTGTTTAATCTGTCGTTTCCACCGCTCTATTTCCTGCTTCCTGTAAAATCTCGTCTTTCTTTCTTCTCTCCTCTCTGTAGTTGTATCTGGGTATCGTGCTCTCAGCTGTCGTCATCATCACCGGCTGCTTCTCCTACTTCCAGGAGGCCAAGAGCTCCAAGATCATGGAGTCCTTCAAGAACATGGTCCCTCAGGTACTTCATGGTTCATCAGGAAGTTCGGATCATTTCTTTTTTACTGTGATTTGAAGTTGAAGCCACAGAAGAGCAGCAGCAACAATGAAAGTCGAAACCACTTCCTGACTCTTTCTGTTTTCCTTCATCTCTGTTCTCAGCAAGCCCTGGTGATCCGCGAGGGAGAGAAGATGCAGATCAACGCGGAGCAGGTGGTGGCAGGAGACCTGGTGGAAGTGAAGGGAGGAGACAGGATCCCCGCCGACCTCCGCATCATCTCCTCCCACGGCTGCAAGGTGAGACACGAGCTCTCCTGAAGATGCAGCTTCAGTGAGGTTTCTCCATGAGCTCTTTAACCTGAAAGCTTTTCAAGTCCTGCGTTTTCCACATTTTATTAGAATCATGTCCAGATTAAAGCCTTTTAATGTTCCTCATGTCTCCAAACTAAGAGCTTTCTGTTCTTTTCTTTTTTTTTTTCTTTGAGGGCAAACTCAAAACACACCTTTTAAACCGAGCTTTTAATTTGGAATAACTTCATTTTAGCCGGACTTGAATATTACCTTTGTCAGCACTATTATTTTTTATCATCACTGTTAATATCATTTTTCTTCAACCTTTATTTATTTAAATTTTTTCTTATTTTATTTTGATTTTTTTATTTATTTGTTTTTCTATTTATTTTATTTTTTTCTTACTGATTTGTATTTTATTTATTTTATTTTAATTTTTATCTTATTTTATTTTAATTTTTATCTTATTCATTTGTTTTTCTATTTATTTTATTTTTATCTTATTTTAATTTTTATCTTATTTATTTATTTGTTTTTCTATTTATTTTGTTTTTTTCTTATTTATTTTTTATTTATTTTATTTTAATTTCTATCTAATTTATCTGTTTATTTATTTTATTTTAATTTTATCTTATTTTATTTTAATTTTTACCTTATTTATTTGTTTTTTTTTTTAATTTATTCTTAAATTTTATCTTATTTTATTTTTTATGTATTTTTTCTAATTCTATAGTATTTATTCCAAGTTATATTGATTTTATTGCGCTGATTCTACTTTTATTATTTATAGAACTCTTCTCGCGTACCGATGATGATGATCCAGTGTTTTCTTGTTCTGTTAAGCTCTTTCTGCTGCATGCTCAAATGTTTGAAAGGTGCCATATAAATAAAGTTGAGTTTGAATTAAAGTAAAACTTCTGCACAGCAACACAAACAGCGATCAGAGGAACAACCAACACAATCTGTCTGTTGATCAACCACTTATTCTCTCATGTATCTCTCACACACTTCCTGAAATGTTTCTCTCTCTCTGCTCAGGTGGATAACTCGTCCCTGACCGGAGAATCTGAGCCCCAGACCAGGTCACCTGACTGCACCCATGACAACCCGCTGGAGACCCGAAACATCGCCTTCTTCTCCACCAACTGTGTCGAGGGTGAGCGGAGCGTTCCTGTATTTGTGTGCACGTTCATTGGTGTAGCTGTGTGTTTGTACTCCTCTGGTTCAGTGATCAGGTGATGTAGGCCACACCGGGCAGTGACATCACCCGTCAGCAGGAAGGGCAGTGACTGGAAATCTGACCTCATTTAACCCCCTACCTGCTCCACTCCAGTTCAGCTCATCATGTTGCAGAGAAGCCCTGCATCTCCATCACTGCTCCTCATGGTGGAAGAAATGAAAACACATGCTGCCCCCTAGTGGACTTACAGTAACATTGCATTTAGTCAGTGATAGGTCTTCAAGCCACCATCTCTGTATCCACGCTCCCATTTTACACAGATTCTTTATTAAAATCTGTTTCTTCAGATTCACTGAAACAGAATAAAAACGTAAAACCGCCTCCCTCTTCTCCCCGTCTTCAGGAACCGCTCGCGGTATCGTTGTGTGCACTGGTGATCGTACAGTGATGGGTCGCATCGCCACTCTCACCTCAGGCCTGGAGACTGGCAAGGTACCGCAGTAGTTTTTAGTTATTTGACAAAACTCTGTGCAGTTTGAAAGTCCTGTTTCTTTGTGTGGTTTCAGTCTGTTTCAGGAGCTTTTAACTGAAGCGCTGTAACAGATTTCCACCACTTTACTGCAAAGCTTCAGCTTCTTATTTTTATTTTGTCTTTAAATGGTACAAAACCTCTTCGACTCCTCAGACACCCATCGCCAAGGAGATCGAGCACTTCATCCACATCATCACCGGCGTGGCCGTCTTCCTCGGCGTGACCTTCTTCGTCTTGTCTCTCATCTTGGGTTACTCCTGGCTGGAGGCCGTCATCTTCCTCATCGGGATCATTGTGGCCAACGTACCTGAAGGACTCCTGGCCACGGTCACTGTGAGTACAGAGAGGGCGGAGCAACTGCGTGTGTGTGTGTGTGTGTGTGTGTGTGTGTGTTTGAGCTGGGTGAAATGTGTTTTTTTTTTTTTTTTTTGTACCATAATTACAGACATTTTGAACTAGTGTTTAAAAATGGAGTGCTCATTCAAAAAATGATGTTTTATGCATCACAAAGTGTCACTCAGGTCACCAGGATCTCACAGTACATCTTAATTTCTGTGACGCAGGCTTCAAGGATTTTAAAAACAAGATAATAAAGTTAAAACGACACATTTATTTTCACACTAATGGGATTTTTCTGTCATATTGCAAATCTGGAGCACCTCTGTCTTTTCCCAGGGTAGATATTTAGATAGATGTTTATTGACCTCTAACAGGAAAATAATGTGCTCCTGTGGCGTCATGGTGATAAACAACGCCAGAAAGCGATTCACATTCAACAGACAAAAACTAGAAACACTAATAAAGACAAGAATAATGAAAGACAAGCAACACAACGTCCAGAGATGTCCTTTTTTTGTTGTTGTTGGTGTTTTTTTTTTTTGTTTTTTGTATTGATTCTTTTTGTTTGTTTGTTTTGATTTTTTGTTTAGATTTTTTTGGTTGTTTTTTGTTTCGATTTTTCTGGGGGTTTTGTTTTGAATTTGGGGTTTTTTTGTTTTGATTTTTTGTTTTTTGTTTCGATTTTTCTGTTGTTTTTTGTTTCGATTTTTTGGGGTTTTTGTTTTGATTTTTTGTTTTTTTTGTTTTGATTTTTTGGGGTTTTTGTTTTGATTTTTTGTTTTTTTGGTTTTGATTTTTTGTTTTGATTTTTTGTTTTGTTTTTTTGTTTGTTTTGATTTTTTGGTTTTTGTTTGTTTTGATTTTTTTTTTGGGGGTGGGGGGTGGGGTCAGCAGTGCCTATGACCAATATGATAAAAATATAATATTTTCTGTTTAAGTGAACACGCTCTGCTTGACACCTTGAGAAAAGAGAAACTTAAGTTCCATATGAAACATCATGATGATAATAATAATAATAATAATAATAATAATAATAATAATAATAATAATAATAATAATAATAATAATGATCATAAGTAATATCTCATCTTTAGAGAGGAATCACAGACAGATCGTAACAGAACACGTCACGTTTCCCGGTCCTCCATCAGTGTGTTGTTTTGTGTATTCTGGCTGATGTTGTGATGTGGTGTGTTTGCTTCCTGTGTCTCTGTGCTTGATTCGTTGTAACGTGGTGTTGTAGTGTGTTGTTGTTGTTGTTGTTGTTGTGTATTTCTGTGCATTAACACTCTCTCTGTGTTAGTCTCTGTTTCTGTGATGGAGGTATTGTCTTTCCATCCCTCTCTTCTCTCTCTCTCTCTCTTCTCTCTCTCTCTCTCTCTCTCTCTCTCTCTCTTTAATGCAGACCCATAGGTGTTTGTGTGTGTGTCTCTCTCTCTCCATCATCCTCTCTGTATGTCTCTCTCCCTCTCTCTCTTTTCCAGGCCGGTCACGGTGCTGTCTGCAATGACATCGACTAGCTAATGTAATGATACTAGGCTCTAATGACTGACTTTGGCCTCCTCTGCTTGGCCTTGGCTAGTTCTGTTTGGCCCATGGGGGCTGCCATACTTGGCATGATGGCATATGATGCACCGCTGCTCTGCTTCACCGCTTCATTGGTCATGCCTCATTTTCTCTCTGCATCGCTGTTTTGGCTGTTGTTGTTTTTTTCATCATTATTTTGAAATAGGATGAGATTGTTAGTGCATTTTGCTGTAGACGGATGTTTGATGACAGGATGAGTATCTCCAGGTGTCGGGATGCTCCAGTCTCTGGGTTGGTTTAATGAATCCGGTACAGTGTGGCTCTAATGTGTCTGCTCATTAGCAGAAGTTTCACACCTGGAGATGCTCACCTGTGCTCTTAGTTTTCCACATTCTGTAGACACTAAATCTTCTTTCTCTCTCTTCTTTTGTCTGATTTTATTGTCAACAACTTCTCTCCTCTTTTTCTTCACTTCTCTCCTCCCTGTGACTTCTTCTTCCCTCTTCTCCTCTCTCCTCCTCTCTCTCCTTTGTCTCTCGTCCCTCAGGTGTGTCTGACTCTGACCGCTAAGCGTATGGCTCGTAAAAACTGCTTGGTTAAGAACTTAGAGGCCGTGGAGACACTGGGCTCCACCTCCACCATCTGTTCCGACAAGACGGGCACCCTGACCCAGAACAGGATGACCGTGGCCCACATGTGGTTCGACAATCAGATCCATGAGGCCGACACCACCGAGGATCAGTCTGGTGAGGTTTTCTTCAGCGTGTGGTCAATCTCTCCCCCGCTGCAGGATATTAAAAACATTTTTAATCTGGTTTTTCTGTAGCGGCGTAATTACTGATCCTGTCTTCGTCCAGGTTCCTCCTTTGACAAAAGCTCCACAACATGGGTGTCTCTGGCTCGCATCGCCGCTCTGTGCAACCGCGCCGTGTTCAAGGCCGGCCAGGAGTCCCTGCCCATCCTTAAGCGCGAGGTGGCTGGAGACGCCTCCGAGTCGGCCCTGCTGAAGTGCATCGAGCTGTCCTGCGGCGCCGTCAAAGCCATGAGGGACAAGAACAAGAAAGTGGCCGAGATCCCCTTCAACTCCACCAACAAGTACCAGGTTTGTCTCCTTCGCACGTTTAGTAAATGCAGTAAAAACATGCGAAACCGCTTCGTGCTACTTAAAAGGTTTAACCCTGTGAGCCTGAAGGTCCTCCAATTGGGGGACTTTGACGTCACTCTGCAAACACAGCGTGAAAGCCTAAAGAGAGCTCGCCTGAACTCTCTGCACTAAAACCTCTCTAATTCTGTTCTCCTTCACTTTATCAGAGTCAACCTTTGCAGAGATCATGTTCAGATGTTGCTCTATGGTCTGATGAAGGTTCAGAGCTGCAGCTGCAGCATTTCAAACAGATATTCATCCTGAATGTCTTTGTTATCCCAGGCGAACCTCTTCATTTACTCTTTACCAGCATCACATATACTCACATTAACACATCCTGACAAATCTCACAGCTGTCACTTTACTACGACACCAAAATGATTCATATAGACCCTGTGGTTGCAGAGATATACCCATTGTATTATGGGTATTCAGTTTTCGAACAGAGGCCTGAAAAATCAGCTCAGGGTTCGAAGTTTTAATACTAACGCCAACTCCGTTTCACGTCAGCTCTCGATCCATGAAAGTGAAGACGAAAACGATAACCGCTACCTGCTGGTGATGAAGGGAGCCCCAGAGAGAATCCTGGACCGCTGCTCCACCATCATGGTGCAGGGCAAGGAGCAGCCGATGGACGACGAGATGAAGGAGGCTTTCCAGAACGCCTACCTGGAACTGGGAGGACTGGGAGAGAGGGTGCTGGGTAAGAGACAGAAGAGAGTGGAACAGTACTGATCTGAAATTTAAAATCATTGGTGGTTAATTTGTTATTCCTCGCTCTCCGACGTCTCCAGGTTTCTGCCACCTGTTAATGCCAGAGGACAAGTATCCCAAAGGTTTCGCCTTCGACACCGACGACGTCAACTTCCAGACGGACAACCTCTGCTTCGTCGGCCTCATGTCCATGATCGACCCTCCTCGTGCTGCCGTACCCGATGCTGTGGGCAAGTGCCGCTCCGCTGGAATCAAGGTGGGCCTCTTCAAAAGCTGCACGCGTTGACACTGAGGGAACCATCAGGAGCATCCTTTCTCCTTTCCTCTTCACTCACCCTTCACATCTTCTCCGTCATCTCTCTACGTCAGGTCATTATGGTGACTGGTGACCACCCAATCACAGCCAAGGCTATTGCTAAGGGTGTCGGCATCATCTCTGAGGGCAACGAGACAGTCGAGGACATCGCCGCACGCCTCAACATCCCCGTCAGCCAGGTCAACCCCAGGTGAGACAAAAGAAATGTTTCTATGAGGAGGTTGAAACCAGAGTGTATCATACAGTAAGTGACAGATCGTGATGATGCTCTGCAGGGACGCCAAGGCCTGTGTGATCCACGGCACAGACCTGAAAGACCTCAGCCAGGATCAGATGGACGATATTCTGAGGAACCACACAGAGATCGTCTTCGCCCGAACCTCCCCGCAGCAGAAACTCATCATTGTAGAGGGCTGCCAGAGACAGGTCCATCCACGTTCACGCCAACACACGCTGAGAGTGTCAACGAAATACAGTCACCTTCTGGCCCGCCCAGTGAGAAAACCATTAACTGCGTGTTGTCCTTTTGTGTCAGGGCGCCATTGTGGCTGTGACAGGTGACGGTGTCAACGACTCTCCCGCTCTGAAGAAGGCCGACATCGGCGTTGCCATGGGAATCTCCGGCTCAGACGTGTCCAAACAGGCGGCCGACATGATCCTGCTGGACGACAACTTTGCCTCCATCGTCACTGGAGTGGAGGAAGGTGAGGAGGAACGAAAGAGGAGAAAATGAGACGTAACGATGCAAAGAGTGATGAAATCAAGAGCTGAGGGGAGGAGAGAGAAACTTCAGATGACCTTTAAAGCCTGAATCCTGATTTGTCCTGTGACGTTGTTCCCACTCTGCCTTCATCCCTGCAGGCCGTTTGATCTTTGACAACCTGAAGAAGTCCATCGCCTACACTCTGACCAGCAACATCCCAGAGATCACCCCCTTCTTGTTCTTCATCCTGGTCAACATCCCACTGCCTCTGGGCACCATCACCATCCTCTGCATCGACCTGGGGACTGACATGGTGAGTGACGCAAACACAGCTTTAACACACTTCACGTCATCGCAGAAAAAATGTGCTTTAATAAAGCTTCACAGGTGTGCAGGTGTGCAGACATGACACTAGGTGGCAGTGTGGGGATGGACAGTGTTTCCATAGGGTTTCCACAGTTTCATGTTCACATCAGTAAAATCACATTACACCATACTTGTGTACTAGCATAGGGTAAAGCTGCATAGAAATACATGGTAACGCCACAACATGCTAATGCTAAGCTACGCATTGAAAGTAATGGGCCATGGCTAGTGCTAGTTTAGCATAGCAACAAACATTCACCGACTCAGGGTGACAAATCTGAGCGTGTCAGTTACCAACCTGCTGCAGCCCATTGCAACGCCTCCCCAGCGCCTCCCCGTGTATCACGTGACCTACGAGTTACCGCCAGAACTCGGGCGATTCCTAACAGTAACAGAGTCAGAGGCTGATGGTTTTACAGGGGTGACAACAGCATGTTCAGATCAGACAAACACTGAGTCCAGATGATCCACAGAGTCAGGAATGAAACCAAATCTGGGTCCTCTGTCAGGTACCAGCCATCTCACTGGCCTACGAAGCAGCAGAGAGCGACATCATGAAGCGTCAGCCCAGAAACCCACTGAGGGACAAACTGGTCAACGAGAGACTCATCAGCATCGCTTACGGACAGATTGGTGTGTGACGTTCAGATGGTCTTTTTAAAACATTCACATCTCGATGTTTGCTGTGTTGGACTTGTGTTTGAGGTCACCGCGCCTGATGAACCCTGTTTGTTTCTGCAGGTATGATCCAGGCTCTCGGCGGTTTCTTTGCATATTTCGTCATCATGGCCGAAAACGGTTTCCTGCCGTCTGTTCTCGTCGGCATCCGGCTCAACTGGGACGATCGCTCCACCAACGACCTGGAGGACAGCTACGGGCAGCAATGGGTACGAGACGGTTTCCGTCGTGACCGCATAGATTAGCCTCGCACAGAAAAAAAAACACGTCCGGTCTCTCTCTCTCTTCCTGTTTCTCTGCACAGACCTACGAGCAGCGTAAGATCGTGGAGTTCACGTGTCACACGGCTTTCTTCGTCAGCATCGTGGTGGTGCAGTGGGCCGACGTCATCATCTGCAAGACCAGACGTAACTCTGTGTTCCAGCAGGGCATGAAGTAAGTCCGGATAAAACCTTACGACGGCTAACGCTAATCCATGAAACATGTTGCCAATTCGGTGATTAACTCTTTCCTGTCTGCACGTTTCTGTCTCGCAGGAATAAGATTCTGATCTTCGGCCTGTTTGAGGAAACGGCTCTGGCTGCGTTCCTGTCCTACTGCCCCGGCATGGACGTGGCGCTACGGATGTACCCGCTCAAGTAAGAACCATCACAGTGAGCACACGTGAACACGATGAACGATGATGTTAACTCTACGTTTTGACTCTTCGTGGTCTCTGCGGTCCTCTCTCAGGCCCAGCTGGTGGTTCTGTGCGTTCCCGTACAGTTTCCTCATCTTCGTTTACGATGAGATCCGAAAACTCATCCTTCGCCGAAACCCTGGAGGTGAGCTAACCTTAAAAATAATCACACACACACACACAGAATGCATGAACCTTTAATGAAGTGATGACGGGTTTCATGTGAGGAGAAACACAGCTAATACACACCTCTGGAATATTCCTAACCCTTATCGTAGCGTGCTGCTTCTAAGCTTTGGTATGACATCATGAAACCTGCACGTGTAACACGCCTCCTCAGTAACACGCCTCTCTTTCTGTCCTTGTTTCCCTCGCCCTCTTCTCTCTTCTTCTCTGCAGGCTGGGTGGAAAAAGAAACGTACTATTAAATTATCAGAGCGTCACTTCACACTCCCCTCCTCATCCCGTCTTCTCTCTCTCCCTCTCCTCTCTCTCTCTTTCCTTTCATCCGTCCCTCCTCTCCATGCAGCACACTCAAACTTTACAAGAAAGCTATGTTTACTTCTCCTCTTCATCCCTCCATCCTCATCATCCAAAGAGACAAAAAAACTAAACGCCATGACGGCAAGAGGACCAACGACAGAGGAGGGGAGGACAGGGAGGACGGGTTTCATCTCCTCCGTGTCCTCTCTCTTCTTCTGTCTTCTTTTTTTCCTAAGATCTTTACAGCACACGTCTGCCAGTATCACTGTCGTGCCGATGTTTCTGACTGCGCCGTCAGCGGCGGTCTCTCCTCATACGTGCGCTCGAGTTCAGAAAACGTAGAGTTAGAGAAGTAAAGAAAACCTGACTGTTCCACTGCCATCACTCGTGCCGAGCAGAACAACATGGCAGCTCCCGTCTCGACTCCAGACGTGTGGATCTGAGCGGGTGGGTTAGAGAGCCTCCAGGTTCCAGCTCTTCAATCACTGCCATCTCCTCTCATGCCTTCTACAGCTCACTGCCAGACTTCCACTGCCGCTCTCTCTCCTCCTTTTCCTCCTCTTCTCCTCCTCTCTCGCCCTCTGTGAAGAATCAGTGTCACCATAAAACTGAAGCACTCACTCACATGGAAAAAGCTCCTCCCTCTCTCCCTCTTCCTCTCCCTCCCTCCCTCTCTCTCTCTCACACGTGTTTTTTTCTGCTTGTGTTGTTGTTGTTTTCTAATAGACAAACTGGGTGTTTTATAAAAACAAAATTGTTCGTAAAAGTTTCTCTTTTTTTTTTTTTTTTAAGTTTGATGTGGGTCTGAGAGCTGCTTGTTTTCATTCGGACATGACAAAGCACACTGTTTCTCCCTCCTCTCTCTCTTTACCTCCCCCTTCCTCCCCCCTGCCCGTCGATCTCTCCCTGTTTGTCCGTCTTCTTGTGAACACCGTGCGAACCCTCCGTCTCCTCTCCTCTTCCCTCCTCTTCCCTCCTCTCCTCTCCCTTCAGCCTCCCACCTGACCTCACCCCTATAAAAAAAATAACAATCTTTCTGTGTCCTTGGAAAAAGAGATTTCTCTCCAGTTTCATCGTTTAGATCAGTGGAAACATGAAAAAAAGGCTCTGTACCTTCATTTGCTTAACAGCAGCGAAAAAGAAAAAAAAAAAAAGAAGGAAATGAAATAAAACAGAAGGATCTCTCTTTTTTCAGCTTGGTCTCCACTTTGTTTTGTGTGCAGTTTTGTCAGAAAATGGAAATAAATGCTGTGACCAACTCCAAATCATGGCAGCAGTCTCCAGTCCATCTGTCGTCTCCCTTCAGACTCTCAGCACCTGAGAGGAAACACGATTACACCACATGTAAAATGTTATTTTACATGCGATAATCTTTCAAGGGTGAACGGTGAATTCTTCAAACTGTGGGCCTGTTTTAATGTTTTAAGGCGTGTGGACCTCAGCTGATGCAGCGTAGCCTTTGAGTGTTCCTGAAGACTTTTAAACCCCGACACGCTCAGATTGTTAATGAGCGTCTGTAAAAAAACAACGAGAGAAATCCAGACTCTGACGCCTGTTTCAGATCCGCCCTGAAACTTTCTTCGATTTTAGGCTCAGCTGAGACTCATAAACTGCTCTGAAACCCAGAGAGAGGTGTTCCACTGTGACCGCGTTTGACTCAGAGGGTCGGGTGTTTGAGCCCAGTGACGTTCCTCTCTAAAGAGCCGTCTAAATAAAACAACTCTTCACAGGTGGACGTGTTTTGATCCATTGCAGCCACTTTCTGATAACTACTAAGATGATCTCATGAAGCAGTTTGGAATGAAAACTTTTTGATTTTATTTATCATTTTGACTAGTTATAGACCGATATGCTTTTTCCAGGGCCGATACCGATTATTAGCCGTGAAGGAGGGCGATAACCGATATTTGCAGCCGATATTCATTTGCAGTAAAAGTGAATATATTGACATCAAAATTTTGAATAATACAAACTCTGATCCTTCACTTTGTTTAAATGCCTTTCAGCACATGTTTATTTAACATGTTCCAGGCTCAGCAGCATGTCTTCTAAAGGTCAATGAACATTTAAACAAATAAATAGCTCCCTTAAGTTTTCTACAGCATATAAACTGTTTCAAAATTTCAATACAACTAAAATTTTTATCTCTTTTTTTAACTTCAAACAATAACAATAACAATATCATTTTCAAGAGCCAAGCAAGCTGTGAAAGTTAGAATAAGTTCATAGACTGTGAGATAGTCACCATGCTAATTTCGTTAGCCGGTCAATGGGATTTTCCATTCATGTTAGCATTAAGCTAGCGGGCTTTCGCTAACCGAAGCAAAGTAGTTAAGAATAGCTTTCCTTTGCCAAGTTTTGAAGTGACCTATTATCGGCCGTCGTATTTAAAAAAAGGACGATGCTGATATGGGTCAAAATGACAAATATATGCGCAGATAATCGGCCTATCCCTAATTTTGACCCTTACAACTAAAATAAAAACGAGGCTTTAATTCTGCTATAACCCTCTCAGTCATCAAAACGTGTCTCAACCTTCTGGAAGAAGATCCATGAAGAACCAAAGACCTCCAGACCTCCTGTCAGGTATTTCTGAAACACCAACTCATGAATCTACCACCGAGATCCAGGTGATGCTGAAGCATGTACTGACTCTTTTTAACCACTTGGTGGCAGCAGAGACAAGTTTTAATCAGTTAAAGACGTTTAAGTATCTGATTCTTTCAGTGACAGTTATTTTCTAATTTTTGATGCTGAACTTTAAGTATCGTCATCATGTGTGAAGGTAAGTCCAACATTCACTCTCTTGTTGCTGTTTTGTCTCTGAAACCATCAGGCTCCTGATTCGTGGAGACCGAAGCGATCCTTAAAAAACACGTTGATTTTAATTAAATATAATCTTTAAATGACTTAAAAAGGATCAGATTCTGTTTTTATTCATATTTGACGCAGCATCCCAACCTGTCTGGACAATCCAGGTACCCTCGCTTTAAACTCAGGAGAGAAATAACAACATTTACACGCTCAGTGTGAACGGATGAGTCTGAATGTTTATCTGCACTATCTCTGACACACACACACTTAACACACATAACACAATGATTGAGAGCAACTGTGTCCATGTTTCATGAATACTATTACAAGGCTCACAGAGCAAATGATGCTGCTGCTCAGTCGGCTCTCACACACACACACACACACATCCTCTGTAACCCAGGGATATAGGTCACCTCTTTAATGGTTTCGTTGTTTTTCTCTCTCTCTGTTCTTTCTGTTCCTCTTTTTTTTTTGTTGCACAGACTCGTCAGTTTCAGACGTAATGACTCATTAACCACGTCGACATCAGAGCAACTTCCTCACAGCTGAAACACACATTTCAGTAAAAAGGTGATTCAAAGGTCGCACAAAGCATGAAGACGCTACAAGAAGTAAACAGACCCCACTGAGCGTCATAGAAGTTACTCAGCAGCATCATTTCATTTACAGATTACTGAAAAAAAGCTTCTTTAAATCAAATAACTTCATGAAAATCACTGAACTGATCCAAAAAAAAAAACGAGTCTGGACACAGAAACCGATTTAAATCAATGAAAACATTTGAATAGTCATCCTGAAATAGTTTAGCTTTTATATATTTGCCCGTTTATAATCCACGATTTAAAATCAGTTCATTCTAAATGATATTCATCAGTATCTGCAGACGACTCGGCCAACTCATCCACAGCAGCGTCCCCATGACGACACTCAGCGGGCCGGAGTGCAGTCAGTAAAAACTGATAAAAAAAAGAAGTTAATCAGAACCTGATTTTATCTGCTACACTGTAAAAAATTAAACTGATGTTAAACCAACTTATCTACGACACACTGACTCACTCAGTACAATAAAAACATATATGATCAAGTTTATAAATGAAATATCTGAAATAAACGTTGAGATTATATTTCATAACAACTGATTTCATCAGGAAGGTGAATTTTTTTAATCCTTATCGCGTTTCAGAAATGACTAATTCAATTTGCTTTTAGTTCTGCAGTGCTGTGAGCCTTCAGGGCCACCGTAGAAAAGTAGAGTCTGCTCCCAGAGCTAACACACCTCAGTGAGAGCCACAGCTGTACCGCAGTGGGTGGTGGTGCGCCGGATTATCTGCATGACGTTCAAGACACGATTTGACGAAAGCATCAAAATACAAAATGAGCAAAAATTAACTGATACACAAAAAAACAACAACAACAAAAAACATGAGGACAAAAACATCACAAAATAAAACATGTCAACCATCCTCTCTCTCTCTCTCTCTCTCTCTCTCTCTCTCTCTCTCTCTCTCCTCTGTGTGAAATGTGAGTAACGTCTGTTAGAGCTCATGAGGGCCGGGCGGGCACCCTGAGGTTTGACACTGAGGAATAAAAGTGTTCAATTCATGAGGACACACACACACACACACACACACAGAGAGAGAGAGAGAGAGAGAGAGACAGGAGTCCACTAACAAACATCTGTTAGAATAAGAAAGAGAGGAGATGCCTTATAGCGCTGCAGCTCCACTCCACTCACAATGATGCTCACACACACACACACACACACACACACACGACTCTTTCTTATCCACCATAACAGCCACACTAAAACACCTTTCCTCTCTCACACACACACACACACCTTCTCTCAATCTTCTACCCACTTACACACTCAGCCCCCACCCTTTGCTTCTAAATCATACACACACACACACACACATCTCCCAATCTCCTACCCGATTACACCCGCACACTAACTCACACACACACACACACATCTCCACCTTCCTCAAAACCCTTTTTCGTTTCCTCTTTTGCACTCACACACACACGCACACACTGGCTCTCTTTTTGTCAACCACTAACCCCCTCCCTCACACACACACACACACACACACACACACCCTCCTCCTCGCAGTAATCTGGCTGGCCCGTGGCCTCCTCTCTCTCGCTCCACTGTTCTGTGTGATAGAATATCGATCGGTTTGCCTCGGCTCGGCGTGGAGCGGGGGGAGGAGGGGGGGCGGCTGTAGGGCTAAAGGGAGTGTGTGTGTGTGTGTGTGTGTGTGTGTTTTGGAAGGAGAAGCGTTGGGGTGTGTGTGTGTGTGGGGGGGGGGGGGGGGGCAAGTGGTCAGACATGCTCCAAGGTTGTTACCACAGCAACAGCAGGATGGGTCAGAGGGTTGCCATGGTGCCTAGGTCGCAGGGTCAGGGGGAGGGTCCTAGAGGGCTCAGAGTGTGTGTGTGTGTGTGTGTGTGTGTTAATAGAAGGGGAGGGGGCGAGCGGGTGGAGGAGAGAGAGAGAGGTGTCCAGTCCGGCTATATTGGGTGTGTTAATAATGAATGGTGTATGTGGTCGCTGTCTCTTTCCCCCTCTCTCTACCTCCATCTGTGTAAGTGTGTGTGTGTGTGTGTGTGTATGTGCTGCAATAACACAAGAATCAGCTTAAACACACCTCAGTCCATTTGATTTATTTTCCAATATAAAAATAAACTTTACAAAAAAAAAAATAAAAAGATTTTAATCACAGAGCAAAGTCCAGGAAGGAGACACCTGGACGAACACACACACACACACACACACACACACACACACATTCGCACCATCACTCAGAGTTACAGAAACAATTTTAGATGCTTCAAAGGAAACTTAAAGGCTCTTAAATGTTTCTGTTGGACTTTAACGTACGATGATTAATAAAAACACACTTCAAAGAAATGACTTATTTTTATTTATTTACTTTTTTCTTTTTTTTTTAGTGTATTTCTCTTAATCTGATCGTACGTCCTGTAACATTCTCCCGGAGCCTTGAAAAGTCTTAATTTTTTAAACGTAGCTCATTGAAAGTTTTAAAAACTATAACAAAAACATCTGAGACACATCGAAAACCACCTAGAGACTTTCACACGTATGAATTGTTATGTGTGCGTGTGGATTTGCAGGATTATGGGTAAATGCAGCGTTTATAAGATTTTCAAGTTGATGAATCTGCTAAAAACAGAAGGACTTTAGAAATGTCCTGAGAAGAAGCTCTTTCTGTGCTCGTTTTGTCCCAAAAGGTCTCTTAATAAGTCTTCCATGTCTTCACAGGAGCCTTCCACAAAGTCGGCCATCTTTCATCGTCATGTTTCAACAAACTGGAGACCGTAGGTGTGTGTTTTCTTGTGTGTGTGTTTTTTAATGAGTGTCTGCTGGAAGACGAAGATTTCACTCCAGAAGCCAAACACGAGGTATCGTCCTCACTCCCATTTCTACGCACTGCACCTTTAAAAAGTCAGCAGCAGCCCCGTCACAGCGTGTCAGCTCTACATAAAACCATTCCTAACACACGCGACTCCGAACGGTCACAAAGACCACCCGAGGATCCGCCGCTGAGGTGAAGGGAATCATGGGAACTCTCGTGTACATGTGCAAGTATCACAAAATGTCAGTGCTTGAATCAATGCAAAGCCCTCTGTGTGTGTGTGTGTGTAGTAGAAAAACAGTGAGAGCACACGTGCAGCCCTCCACCCTCGTGTGTTTACACTCACAGCAGAGTCTAATTAAACCTTCACCACAGCAGAGATCGTAGACATTTCTTCTTTCCCGCTCGGTCTGGAACTGGTTTTGGTTCTGATGTTCCTCATGAGCACACCGGCAGTGAAGACGGACACTATACAACACACACACACACACACACACACACACACACAGAGGAAGACGAGGAGCAGAGACGGATGAGTTTTACTGACCCTGTGAAAACACATCAGTGTGGATTGTCAAGTTTGGAGACGGACTCCTACGTTTCTAGTTTGAATAACACCAGACCGGACACAAAATCGTTCCTGACACTTTTTTCAAATTGTGAACACACTCAAGAGTTCGTGTGCTGAAATCTGGTTGTGACATTTGTTTTTGTAAGCAAACGGGCTCCTTTAGGTGATCCAAGAGAGTCTGAAAATAACGGCGTCCATAAACACCTGAACCACAACCTGTTCGACACTCAGAGGATGTTGTTGGATATTCTTGGCTCGTATATAAAGTGTGTGTTTCCAGGGTTCATGTGAAATGTTGCGTCCTGTGGGTCAGATCACAAATTCACATCCAGCTCCACTTATCACTTCAACAGCACCTTAGATTTCCTTTTTTTGGATTTTAAGCCAGTGGACCGAATAGGATCTTAAAGTCACAAGGCGTCCGTGCAAAGTCAATCTCTGAGTCCCACAGACCCCCCCCCCCGAGCCCCCTCCCCTCCAACACATCCTGCTTTAACACTGCAGGTAATCAAACAGGCTCCCTGCAGCTTCAGCAAACCCTCCCAGACACGTTTCACTCCTGGACATCAACTCAGATCTGTGTTTTCACTCCTTAAAACAGAAGCTCACCGAATGTAGCCACGAACAGGAATCCCGTCCACTTGAGCTGAGGCGGCTCATACGGCCGATACCAGGTGTCTGTGAGGGATTGATAGATTATGAAAGCTGTAAGATAGGGGAAGCAAATCTATTAAATACTTTACTCACTCAAAGCTGACTTCATTTACCCGCCATAATTACTCACCGCCTGGTAATTACTCACCAGGAAAGGGAGAATACCGTCTGTTGCTGTTTTCAGTCATTAAAACACTGTGGATGAGAAGACAAGAGGCCAATGACACAGAAGCAGGAAGAGTAAACTGCTGCAGTCATTCAATATATATATATATATATATATATATATATATATATATATATATATATATATATATATATATATATATATATATATATATATGTGTATATATATGTGTATATATAAATGTATATATGTATATATGTATATATGTATATATGTATATATATAAAGCTTTATTGAGAGTATACCAGCTTTATTCTGTATACACAAGTTATCATATATATATATATATATATATATATATATATATATATATATATATATATATATAGATATATATATATATATATAGATATATAGATATATATAGATATATATAGATATATATATATAGATATAGATATATATATAGATATATATATAGATAAAGATATAGATAAAGATATAGATATATGTATAGATATATGTATATATACACGTATATATACATATATATATATATATATACACATATACAGACACACACACACACATATATATACATATATATACACACATATATATATATACACACACACACATATAAATATATATATATATATATATATATATATATATATATATATATATATATATATATATATATATATATATATATATAAAATATGATGATAACGTGTATATGGAATAAAGCTGGTTCACTGGGGGTTAAAATATGTTTGTTTTTAAATAAAAATTGTTATCATTGGTGAACTGAGATTTTATATCTACAAGTAATACAATAAAACACTTCCTCATTCAACCTGCTCATCACACTGTGGAGGTCATCTGCTGCTTTTTGCTTTGAATGAATCACAAAAATGATTTTGACTCTTGGGTGAATAATAAACAACCACATTTATACTCACACTAAAAAATGAAATCCATTTACTTTTATGACGAAAAAAAGTTTTTTTTTGGTTTTGTTTTTTTTTTTGCTCTGAATATTTACTTTAATCCAACAGATCGATATTTAAATAACTGTTGTTATTTTGTGTGTTTTCATAGCTGTTGAAGCTGGAGCGAATGGATCCATTTACGTGATCACAGTGACGGCGAGCAGGATAATGAACATCGCCTTCAGGTTGAGGTTGAACGTGGCCTCTGAGGAGCTGATGCACCAGCAGCTGCTCTTCGGCCGTTCGGCCACCAGGTGGAGCTCGGAGCCCTCCGGCTGCAGGCGATGGACCAAGTTCCTGCATGAAGAAGAACAGAAACCAAACAGGGCTCGATGGAAACCTCCAAGTTTCACCGGGCAGATTGCCATGGTGGCAGCGTCGAAGGGTATAAAGGTTCAAACAAACACCCTCAAAGCGGCTCCAGGTTCAGTTGACCTCACATCATTAAAAACAGAGACAGGTTTGACTTTCCTGCTCAACAGAAACGAGCGTTAAAACGTCTCACAGTGACTCTGACAGACCTTTGGTTGTCATGTTGGACAGCAGCTGGAGTTCCCTCCTTTGACACCGAGAGCTCCGAGTCTTCCATCCAGCTGATCGAGCTGATTCTGATCCTCTGAGGCTGTTTAAACGTGTGTTTCTGAGGCAGAGCAGGAAGGCTCGCTACGGCCCGACTCTTCCCAGCAGCTGGAGGCTTTCAACGGGAAGTGATGGCAGCCCGCGTGAGGCAGAGGGAGGAGGAAGTGAGTGGAAGGAGGAGGCTCAGGTAATGACGGTCAAAGCAAAGTCTGACTCCACGTAAAGGATGAAGGCTGGGTTCACTGTCATTATGATCTAACAGATTTTAAAAAAAACTTTTCTATCTTTTATGAACCATTTAAGTCAAAACTCTCATGTTTAACAGATTATCTGTTAATTAATGTCGGCCAACTCATCAAATTCTACATCCTGTGGTAGTTTATAATGCTATATTAAACATCTGTACCGATTCCTGAGGTTAAGATCACAATAAAGTGCTCAAACATTTGCAAATATATCAGTACAAACTTATTATTATTATTATTATTATTATTATTATTATTATTATTAAGTATATAAGTAATAAGTGGTTTAATAATATCATAATAACTGACATGGTTTTATCCTCCACAACAACGAGTCATTTTGATCAGGTTTTTTCTATTTTTATAATCATATTGAATATTTTGCATTGTCCATCCCGTCATTAAGGGGACACTGCCCCTTTAAGAAGCCCTCTGATGGTTTCACTAACATTAATTACAGCAGTTTGTCTTTCTTTAATACAGGCTGAAACTGGTTAGAGTCTAAACGTATGTTCTGTAATTTTTTTTAATGCATGTGAACTGTCTGCTTGAGTTAATTCATCATAACATCTCTTTAATACAATGAATATGAAGTTCATGCTGATTTTGACCCCCCCACTAAAAATAAAAGCACATCATTTCATGTCCAGAAACTTCACTAAAGCTCATCCAGTCCAAACTTTAACTGAACACGTTACACCGAGTTGTGTCGTGTTTGTTTCCTTTATTTTTATTCATTAATCTGCAGCTTTCACAGAAAATAGAACTCAAGTAAACACTGGAATAGAAAAGTAACCAGAGTTCAGAGCTCATGGAGACAAAATGAGGTTGGATTTTATTTTCTGTCTCAGTTTCAGGGTCCTGAGTGGAACGTGGACTCTCATCCCAAACCAGTTTTTGTAAGGACTGTTGAGTACACACAGAGCTCTGTTCACATGATGACAAGAACAAACAGACAGGCTCCTTCCAAGTCACCAAACACACATCAACAATGAATAATTAAATAGAAGAAATCAAGAAGTTAAACACCATCAGACATTTAAATTATAGATTTAAATTATAGATATATACAGTTTTATTTATTGAGTTTTTTAAATTTATTATGTGTGGTTGCTTTTGACTGGTGTCACGTCTCAAACACAACGACCACAGAGAGCTGTCAGCGTGGAGCATCATGGGTGTCGTTTCTTCAGCCCTGTTATTTCTGCTGAGGGACGTCCAGATGCTTCGCTGTGACCGCTCAGTGTCAGCCGTCTGTGGGCCTCAGAGTTTTTTGACCTTGACCTCGCTGCCGTGTCAAAAGTTCAGTCTGAGCCGCGGGGGTCGTTCGAGACGTGTCAGTTTAAACACGGGAAGGGAACGGAAACCCTTTCTGCGACCGCTCGATGATCTGCCATCACGACTTTAACGTCCAATCAGGAGTCCATCTGTGGTCTGCTGTTAAATACAGCCCGCTTCATTTATCATAACACATGATCAGATAGATAAACACCACAACATCAAAACAGCATCAATACATACAAAAATAATGAGGTAAGTGCAGGTAAGTGGAAAAAAAATGTCTGAAAAAATAATCAAAAATATACAAACATACAAGATTCTGTCACATCAGTTTATATTTCTGAAGTTTTCCTTCTTATTTTATAAATTGCAGATTCAAAACGTGAGAATTCAGTTTGAAACAACCGTAAATATGTTTAATTAACTTAAAAATGATTCTATTTACTGACAACTTCACATGAATAATATTTATTTTGTTCGCTCTGTCAGACATTTAGAGACGGTTCACTAATTTGTAGAGATCCTGAAACAGTAGAACAGCCTGCAGCCTTTCTTTCCTGTCCTCCTGACATCCCTCATGTTTGTTTCTTTCTGCTGTGATTTTTTTTTTATTCTTTTTTATTTTTAAGCTTTAATGATGCTAACAACGTCCGTTTTCCCCTCCTTGTCCTCTTCCTTTCACCTTAATATAACTTTTATTAGACGGGGAGGAGGAATCACTCTCCCAGATGCTGCTGTGAGCTGAACCTCATCACCTGCTGCTGCTGCTGTCCACACACACACACACACACACACACACACATACAGATGCCCCCCTTTTCTGGGTTGCAGTCTCAACTCCGTCACCATGGAAACAGCTAAGATGCCGAGTGCAGGAGAAGTAAAATGTGTGTGTTTGTGTGTGTGTGTTTAGACGGTGAAGGTATAGAAGACTCTTCTGAAGGACACATATGGATTAAAAGGTGAGTGTGTTTTATTGAGGCTGTTTATGAATACCCCCCTCCTACACACACACACACACACTAACATACACATTTGCCTTTTTGTCCACACACACACTCACCTTAAAATCTTCTGACTTCTCCTACCTCTCCCCTCGCCCCTCTCACCTCTCCTTTTTGACATCCTCTTCCTCTCTTTTTGTGTGTTTCCTGCGGCTCACCTGCTCTCTGCGACCCTTTCAGAGCGCTCACTCACTCACGTTACAATGAGAGCCTACATATGAGGGGCTTTTTTTTTTACCGTCGGTGACCCCCAGAGGGAATCAAGCGCCCCGAACGCCTGCCTACTCTCTCCCTCACTCTCTTTCTCTCTCTCTCTCTCTCGCCCTTTTTCTTCCTCCTCTCTAAAAAGCCAGATGGGCCGGAGCTGCTTTTATTCCGGAGGCCCGGTGCACGTGCCGAGGACACAGGGCCTCACAGCGTTTAATTCACAAGCTTGAGACGCCCCCTTCTTTTAACCCCCCGTGACCAACACCATCACCCACCTCCCTCACTCTCCCTCACTCACGCTCTCTTTCTCTTATTTTGTCCCTCCTGGCCCCCTCTATTCTGCTCTACTCTATTATCTCTTCCTCAATTACGCTCGCCTCTCCTCTCTGCTCTGCTTTGTCAAGTTTCTTGTCATCATTTCTGATCTTTCACTTCTTTCCAAACAGCTTTTTGTTTGTGTTTTCTCTGCCAATTCTGATTCATGCTACGCTTTTTTTAATCTGAAGCTGCTTTTTTTCTTCTCTACCACACAAAAGTTGCTTCATATATATATATATATATGTATGAATATATATATTTCTCGAATCAAGTTCAAGGACTATTTTATCAAATGTTTATTTTTTTCATGACTTGAGCCGTTTCTTGATTCGAGGTGCTGACGTCAAAGAACTGCTGTATATTTAAGACCAAATAACTGAACATTTATCCTTTATTTTCAACGTCAAAACACTTTTATTTTCTATCTTTCTGAACAGGATGTGTCAGATCCACTCAAAAAAGGCTGCTCTTAATTTGAAATTCTGTTTGCACAAAATATTTGAACCGCAAGTAAAATGCAGAAAAAAGTCCAAACTACTCACTCGATACATGTTTACAAAGGAAAAATAAAAGTCATTAATATCCTTTGTTTGTTTTTTCCGGTTTAAATATTTGGATGGCTCACAGATTATTATTTATCCTGCTTTTGAGCAGTACCGTAAATATACTAATACTCCTCTTTGATTTTACAGATGGGGTTTGCAGCGCAGGGAGGCACGAGCTTAAGCTGAATGCTGGTTGCACTGCAGCCTGCAGGCTCGTTTGACCTCCTCCTCCTCCTCCTCCACCTCTTCTTCCTCTGCAGAGCCTGACAGAGATGCTCCAGAGTCCATCCACACACACACACACACACACACTGACCTCAGACCTCTTCAGCAGGCCTTTTAACAGCTGAGCTGCTGTGTGAGAGGGATAAATTAGTTTAATTGGAAATCACATGATTTTATATTCTATGCATCTTATATTTGTGTTACTTCTGACTTTCACATTCATGCATTTGTCAGAAACCAGAACCCCTCACCTCCAGCCCCACATGCAGACCTCTGCTCTCTTCTTCCGGTGCAGCCAGGATGTCCAGAGGAAACGGGATTATTTAGTGCTGTGTAATTGTTATTGAATGCTCTCGGTATTTATTCGGGATTATTCGGGTTAACGGGGAAATAATGAGGTTGCCGATCCGGAGGCGGTGTTGGGCGGTCACACGGAGATCGATGAACACACTGAGTTAATTATGAGAAATCAATTAAAAGGAGGGAGAGGAGCGACCTGCCGGCTCGAGACCAGGAGGGAGACGTCTTCATTTTCCTCTTTGCGCTGAAAGAGAAGTAAAGAAGTTCCCTTTCAGGTTTTTGTCATCACTGACGTCAGCGATAACAAAAACCTGACCTCCTCGCGCTCAGACAGCAGATCCATCAGCGACACACGTTTTGGTTTTCCCTCCAAAAACTCCAAAGGCTGCAGGTAAACGTACGGAAATCCCATCGGTCATAATGCGGACACACACACGCACGCACGCGCACAGGTCAGCGGGATTGTCACCCTGATCTTGAGTTGATGGGTAAACCCTGCGTGGGCACACACACACACACACACGCGCGCGCCCAGCATGAGGAGATTGATCCCTATTGACACCTTATGTCCATCAGTTACACGAGCGATAATCAGTTCATTGCACATATTCACCTCTGCAAACTGTTTTATAGTGGAGTTAAATAAAAACCAGCCTGCATACTTTATTTTGGGATTAAGATTATTTATTTTCTTTAGCTGTGAGGATTTTTTTCCCTTAAAGTTAAACTTAAGATCTGTTCAAGGTGCAACGCCCCCTCACCCTCGAGCATCACAAAGTATTTATCTGGGAAGAAAAAAAAAAAATAAAGAAATAAAAATGTGTCTAATTTTAACCATTATTCATCTACTATATGGTTCCACAGCCACGAGCATCACGTCACGGAATCAAATAACAGGAAGAGCAGGTAAGATATTTGATTCACCTTCATTATCATTATGCTTTCTTCTGAATCACTAATTACACTTCCGGTGCAGTTCAGAGCGCATTTATCAGCTCTTTTATGCATCTGGTTCAGTAAAGCAGAAATGAATCAGTGTGTCCTAATAACTGCTTTCCTGATTTTAAAGTTTCATATTAATTCGAGCGATAAATTTAAACATAATTAAATTTTTCGTTTGGGGGATATAAATGCGTTTTTTTCTTGTCATACAGGAACAAGTTTCAACAACCGTCGCGTTTCCGCCTTGATTTGAATATTTCAGCTTATATGCAAATGAGGCGCACTTAGTGAGAACTCGTGATTTTTTTCTTCTTGTGATGAAAAATACAGAATACAAATAAGCTCACCACGCACGACATTTCCTCGCAAACGTGTGTTTGTGTTTATTTTAGGTGGATTCAGATTTATGCATCGGATGCAAATGGCCTGTTGAAAATGCGCCGGAAGATAAGAGTAGACTTGAAGAATTTGTGGATGAATCAGAACAAAAGTCGAAAAGAATTTATTTTATTATAAGCAGCAAAGGGAACGTAAACGAAGTTGGAAGCGTGAATACATTATCACAGATAAAAGTTATTTAAAAAATACACAAAAGAAAAGTGCAGCAGTCGTTGCATTCACGTTTTATTACATGCTTTTTCATACAGTTTCTTTGCAAAATTTATAATAAATTTTAAAAAATTGCTTCAGAATCATTGTTTATAATTTGAACTTTATTTTAATTTTATTTATGAACAACAGACCGACGTCTGGAAGCAGGAAACATTCCTACAATGATAAATAACCAAAAGCTCACTTTTTATCTTTTGCTTTTTCAACCTGAAACAGAAAATATTTGACTTTCATTTAAAATTATATTCTTAAAAAATAAACACAAATTACATCTCGATGGTCATGTGATTCTTTATGATGCGTAGAACTTTGACAGCGTTAACCGTTTGCTGTCTTACATTAAATTTAAAACCAAAACCTGATGTAATTCATTTCATCTTGATCTATTTTATATCATTATTTTATTTAAATGATTTTATGGTGCTCATTTTGACTTTTTAAGTATTTTATAGGACTCTTCTCACACTTTGCTGTTCTTTTGTTTGGATGTTATGAAAGGTGATATTTAAATAAAGATGAGTTAAGGGCTTTATGAGGGTGATACAAAGTGAGGAGAAATACGGAATTAAAAACGAAATAAAACAACATCCATCTATTGGCTTCACAAGAAATCAAAGCACGTCTTATCACATCCTCTCTAAGACGTTAGCTTGATCATCAGGTTTTATTTGATAAAATTAGAAAGGTGAAGTGGGTGGTTAATGACCCCGGTCTGTGTAACAAAACATGGCTCTAGTCTCTGAGACCATTATGGGATTATTTGGTGACTGGCTTCTCGCTCTTACAGACTGATTGCCTTTTTCATCAATGTGCTGGGAGCGTCTGTCACCGCGGCCCCTGGGCCAGACTGACCCGACCCCGCGGTCAGAGGTCAGGCGGCCACTCAGCCATTACTGCAACTCATCAGCTCCCTGCTAACACCAGGACCCGGTGAGTAGCCTGTGAGCCCGATAAGAGCTCCTATTGTCTAACTATCCTGAAACGGTGTAAAACACGATGTTTAACGTTTTCTATGGATCAGAAAATGCAGTTGAGTTCTGTAGAAGCTCACATTGTGTACGTCAGTTAGTTTGGTATCCCTCCGCCGAGTGCGTGCAACCTTCCAGAAGGTTCTAACAGTCTCACAAGTCCGTTTGTGTGGACGCTTTAATATTAACATTACCAAAAACTTTATCCTGTAGCTTCACTGTAAATAAAACCTACATTATTTAATTGTGTGATTTGTTTTTATATTAACCACACCGTTATCAACAACAGTAGCTAAAGAATGTTTCTGTTAGCCACTTAGCCTTTCATTGTAGCTCAATTAGCAACTGTTTTTATCAGTTGACTAAAATATCTCCGCCACATCTAATCCAGCATCGTCAAACTGTGTCTTATCAGTCTCATTTAGCTCCTTTATCTGTTTAAATCAAGTATAAAGGATGCTACGAAGCTAATTAAATAGCTAACCACCTTAATGTGACATGTAATGAATGCTATCGATGAGAAAATAGTCCGCCTGTGACTAAATGTGGATTATAGAGCTGCGTGATTCACAAAACTAGAGCCGTTACTGTTCCTGAATCCCCATGAATGTGCTGCGACAGCCCTTATTCTCCATTTAACGCTGTTATTTGCTTAAATATTCGGGGATCTGATAGTTTGAGCCTTGCTGTATTAACAAATAAGCTTCCCTAAATGGATATTTTCTCGATTACACTTTTTTTTTTTAAATCACAGCAATAAGATTTGGTCATCTTTTTTGATTATTAAAGTTATATTCAGGTTATAAAGCTTACATTTTAAGCTCTGCCTCATTCCACATATCCAAAGCGACATACAGCAGAGAAGTATCAACAGAGTATTAGAGAAGGATTGCATCTTCATCGAGTCTCTAACTGTAAAGTTGTGTAGCTCAGCTCAAAGCGTTGGCTAAATAATAATATTTCCTCTGTTGCTCCGTGGAAAATAAGGATCAGGACTGTCCAGCTGCTGATAAGAAAGAAAAGCCCCCCCTCATATATAGACCTGCTCCTACCCCCTGTGGTGCACTGTCATCTCTGTGTGACTCAGAAGTCTGAAGTGAATTAGCTCCAAATCATCTGATAACGTCTGTGGGTGTGTGTTTAATTTATGCTTGACATTTAGCTGTATGGAAAATCACGCCGTCAGCAAAAAAAAAAGAAACAATCCGCGTTCATACTGTCAGCTGATTTATGATCCTCACAATAATTAACCACAATCATAATAACAACTTCTGTACATTGACTGTTGATGCCGCGTGTATTGACATCTGTGTAAACCTCGTAGCGGTCGGCGTTTGACCAGCGCTCCTCAATAAATAGTGGAAATGAAGCTTGCGAGGTCGGGGAAACAGTAACTCCCCCAGATTGATTTCCAATAATCTGGTCGTTGCCCGTCTGATCCACAGGATGCAGGCTGCGGGGAATCGTCGGCTCTTGTCCTTCTGGCTGTTGCTGTGGTGACCGGTGTGGAGATAATAGCAGTTAATGAGATATTAACCCCCCGCGTCAGGGAGAGAGGAAGTGATGGCAACACTAAAGACTGGATCCGTCGATTGATGACCCTGGATCAATATGGTTCTGTTATTCGCCGTCAGTAACAAGCAGCGTGACGCCGTCCCTTTGAGACTGAGAAGGTAAATCCAATTTCTCTGTATGGACACACACACACACACACTCTAAACCACACACGTTGTAGCATGCAGTTACAGATATCAGGGTACATAAATACCACCCAAACACTGACAGCACACACACACACACACACACACACAGGAACAGACACAGCTGAGGTTGCACGGTTTGCTCTTTGTCCAGCTGGTTAGGATGCAAACAAGCGATCATGCCCTCGAGGTCAGAGGTCAGTTTCATCCCAGACGTCTGACCCCGGCCCAGCAAAGGTCAACCTCTCTGGGCCAAGAGTGTGTGTGGGTCGGTGGACGATAAGGTGAAAGCACAAGTGAAATATAGTGTCAGTTGTTAAATATTAAAATGTTTCTGTGTGTGTGTGTGTGTGTGTGTGTGTGTGTGTGTGTTACTTGAGGCAAAGCAGCAGGAAAGCTCGAGAATATTCAACCTGTAAGGATTTATTTATGTTTGTTTAGCAAATGTCTTTGTTGAATTGTCTGAAATGAGTAGAAGACGATTAACTGAATGACAGAAAAAAGAAAATTAGAGACAAAATAAAAATGGAGGCTCAGGGACGACAGGGTACGATGACAGATTGGTGTTTAGTCGCAGTTTTCCTCCGAGATCGGCCTCCTCTTCCTCCTCTTCCTCCTCTTCCTCCTCAGTATCACTTTGCCATCATTTCATGCCTCCCCTCTCACTTTCTCTTCCCTCCACTTCTGCTCACCGTCTCCCTCGTACCTTCATCTCTTCACAGCTTTTCTGGCGAATTATCAGCTGACCTTGACACACAACCTCGTGTAACACCCTAAACACACACACACAATCGCACAGACATGTACAGAAATACACACTCGGGCTCACGGTGTCTGCTGTGTGCAGCAGCTCACAGACGTCGACACACCTATTGTGAGCGGTTAGAGCAGAGCTCTTTGTCCGGTGTCGGATATTTTCTACGATTAGTGATTAAATTCAGTCAAGGAAAATAAGAGTCAAAAACATGTATTCAGATTCCAGGGTTAAAAATACAAACAATCCCAGCGTGTTTGCATGACGTTACCTGCAGAAGATAAATATAAAAAAATAAATAAAACAGGGAAAAAAGGGTTTGTTGTTGTTTTGTGGGGCTTTTATTTAAAATAAATCGTGCTTCAGGGTGGAGGACCTTTTTCTCCACGGTCAGGAGTTTGATTTGCTGCGTTGGCTGATGGGACTTCGATTTGGTCCTCCTGGTCTTTGATTCACGTTTTTTAAGAGGTTTTTTTTTTTTTTTAATCAAGAGGTTTTATTTAGAGGACCGGACAGCAAATAGAGAGGAGAAGAAGAAGAGTAGGAAGTGACATGAAGCAAAGAGCCACGGTTTGGATTTGGACCTGGACTTGGACCGCCTGCTTTGACCAGTTTATCTTTCATACATGGGGTTCATGATTTAACCACCAGCTTAACATACTTCATGTTTATTGAAATATTTCCCATTAGGTGTGTTTAGCCCAGAGGTTACATGACTTTCTAAATCAGACAGAAACAAACAAAAAGACACTAAATGCGCCGATCAGTCAGAGCTCCTGTGGCAAAAAGAAATACACATCAAATATTTTCTCTTTGCTTGGTTTTAAATCAAATTCAACCTCTGTTGATGTTTATATTTTTACAGTAACAGATTAATTATTACATTTTAAATCGTTTTTTTATTATTTTGGAAGGTGTTTTGCCCTCACTTTGGGGACCACTGGTCTAAATAGTTGCAGTGAATCGAACTTTTTTTTTTGAATTTATGATAAATGAATAGAGTTTAACTTTCAGAGTAAATTTAAAGGGTTAAATGGACTCAGTAAAAAAAAAAAAAAAACACCTGGATTAAGTCATTTTCCTTCCACCTCTGTCTGTTATTGATAGGTCTCATATTTTGGATGGCAGGTGACGTCACACCTGACAAACAAAGACGTGTAAGTTTAACCGTGATGTTCCGGTTTGTGCATGAAAACACTGATTTATCCTGTACCTGGAGTCAGCGCTGCACACACCAACTTGCCTTCTATTCGTCCTTTTCATGAACAGCGAGTCACCTCTCACATTATGCCGTCAGCAGAGAGGAATGAAGCTCAAGGTTCCCCTCATTCCAACCATTTTTCTCCCAATGTTCCTTCTTGTGTCTGCAGCAAATTACCACAATCAAAGGATGGCGCCAGCTCCCAGCCTCCTCCCTCGTCTCCATCACAGTCCTTGCACACCAATCTAGTCATCCCAGAGGTTCAAAGATGAAGGTGAGTGGGAAGGAAGAGGAGGAGGAGGAGGAGGAGGAGGTGGATGGTAGAGGAGGGGATGTAGGATGAAAGCGGGTTGGAAAAACGCCTGGTCGAGCACTTGTGTTTCCATCCCTCCCCTTCACCCCTCCTCTGCTCCCCAAAAAAACATTCTCTTCCTCCTTCCAGCTCTCGTAGCTCTCGTTCACCCCCTAATCCCTCACTACTCCGCTGCATATGTTTCCTAATCCGAAGTGTGTGGGAGGCCCATGAACCCCTTCTCCTCCTCCAGCCTTTCCTTTCTCTGGGCGGCTGTAATGCTGTAACCTGCCTCTGTCCTCCTTTCTTTTAGCCCCGATCTGTCCGTCTTTCTGCAGCTCTTATCGTTCGACGGCAGCGTGAACCAGCCTGCTCTCCTTCCTCTGGTTTCTGAAGCAGTTCGGCCTTTTTTTTACCCCCTAACTCTTGATTTTGTTTTCCCCTCTGTTAATCCTGTTTTCTTAACATTTTCTCACTCTGGAACAGAATCATTGCTGCGGACATGAATCCAAACGAGATATTTTTGTACATTTCTGTGAACCAGATGAATGAAACCTCACTCTAATGTATCTGATTTCTCAAATTAGTGACTCAGAATGCAAATGCAGCACTCGCACTTAGAGAAACACATTTTTTTTATGTAAGGTTTGTACAGATCCATCGCTTCTTGAATGATTGAAAATATCAAATCAGCCCGAGTTCCTCTGCTGCTCATTCGTCACGTTTCCCCTCCTGCTAGCTCACTTCTTTCAGGTGATTTTGCTCCCTCCTCTCCCTCATTTCAGCTGCTCTCTCTCTCTCTCTCTCTCTCTCACACACACAGACTTTTTGTCCTGCCTCCTCTTCTTGCTTTACCCCATTACTGAATAGTATTCCTCCAGCTCTTTGTGAAGCCTTGTATAGGCACATGCCAAGTCAAGTTATTTCAGAGCGCTTTCAATGGAATTACCCCCCAAAATAATCTCCTTTTTTACCCCTCCCTTCAGAAAAGTAGAAAAGGGCTGAAGAAAAGAAGAGAATAATGTAAAACGAAGCAGCACCCTTGACACAGAGTAAGCCTGTACTTGCACAGCAGAGGAACACGAGAGTATGAAAAGATCAGAGGGTCTACATATTTAAGCAGCCAGAAGAATCTGGATATGAACTGTGGATGAAAGCAGGGATGGAGAGCAGCGTAAAGCCACCAGATTATTCTGCTTCTTATGTGCGGAACAGAGACTCCAGACGAGATTTCCAGACCTAGAGACGACGTCTTTAAAAGTAGGAGGTTCAGGTTCAACAGCAAGCAAAGCTTTTCCCGACCTGGGGGTCAAGGGTCGTAGGGTGAAGCTTGTTTTCTTCTCTGATGCATTTATAGTCTTTAATCCAGTATTTTACATCCAGCGTTATTTCCTGATCTCAGTTTGTTGATTTTTTTTTTTTTTTTTTTCCTCGTCCACCGCGGCTCATCCTGTCCTCTTCTGCTCCACTTGGCTCTCATTGATCGTTTTATTTAATAACAGAGAAGTGAAAGCTTTTCTCATATTCAATAGAAGCTTTATCCACGAGGGAAGCGTCTTCATCTCAATCAGCGTGAAGCACGATATCAAAAAGGAGAAGTAGCAGCGCCTTTGTAGCTGAAGGGGAGCAGTTTGTGCTGTAGAAATGTAACTTCATGGGTTTCAATGGAGTCAACAACATCATTCCTATATCATTTCACCTCTCTCACTTGGCCAAATACAAGAACAGGAAAAAAAAAAAAAAAGGAATAAAAGAGTGTTTGATGTGAATACTGAACACAGCCGTCATCAAATCAATATAACACAGAATCACCACAGAGTTTTTAAAACCGCTTCAGTCGGATTCATCTTTACTAAAAGACGTCGCTTCATGTGACGCTCCTGGTTTCCTCTCTTCAGCTCCGTGCACCTCACCTGTTCATCTTTGGTGGGAGGGGCTAAAGACGCGGAAGGAAGCGAGGATGGGACTTTGGAGAATGATAAAACCTTTATTTGTTTCTGCAGTCGTGTTCTAAATCAATGTGACTTATTATTTTTTTTCCTCTTAATGATGCATGATTTTTTCCCCTTCTATGCAACTTATACTTTGGAGCGACTTATAGTCCGAAAAATACGGTACGTCGTCATAAAGATGAGCACACGTTTGGGCAACGGAAGCGGTTGCCCAAACCGGTCATTCAGACCAGTTCTGATCCTTTAAACTCTAAATTCAAACTGTCAGCAGCATCAAAATGTCCGGTTGTTCTGCGGTCGGTTGTTCTGTGGTCGGTTGTTCTGTGGTCGGTTGTTCTGCGGTCGGTTGTTCTGTGGTCTGTTGTTCTGTGGTCGGTTGTTCTGTGGTCGGTTGTTCTGTGGTCGGTTGTTCTGTGGTCGGTTGTTCTGTGGTCTGTTGTTCTGTGGTCTGTTGTTCTGTGGTCGGTTGTTCTGTGGTCGTTGTTCTGTGGTCTGTTGTTCTGTGGTCGATTGTTCTGTGGTCGGTTGTTCTGTGGTCTGTTGTTCTGCGGTCGGTTGTTCTGCGGTCGGTTTTTCTGCGGTCGGTTGTTCTGCGGTCGGTTGTTCTGCGGTCGGTTGTTCTGCGGTCTGTTGTTCTGCGGTCTGTTGTTCTGTGGTCGGTTGTTCTGTGGTCGGTTGTTCTGTGGTCTGTTGTTCTGTGGTCTGTTGTTCTGTGGTCTGTTGTTCTGTGGTCGGTTGTTCTGTGGTCGGTTGTTCTGTGGTCTGTTGTTCTTGTGGTCGGTTGTTCTGCGGTCGGTTGTTCTGCGGTCGGTTGTTCTGCGGTCGGTTGTTCTGCGGTCTGTTGTTCTTGTGGTCGGTTGTTCTGCGGTCGGTTGTTCTGCGGTCGGTTGTTCTGTGGTCGGTTGTTCTGTGGTCGTTGTTCTGTGGTCTGTTGTTCTGTGGTCTGTTGTTCTTGTGGTCGGTTGTTCTGTGGTCGGTTGTTCTGTGGTCTGTTGTTCTGCGGTCTGTTGTTCTGTGGTCTGTTGTTCTTGTGGTCGGTTGTTCTGTGGTCTGTTGTTCTGTGGTCGGTTGTTCTGTGGTCGTTGTTCTGCGGTCGGTTGTTCTGTGGTCTGTTGTTCTTGTGGTCGGTTGTTCTGTGGTCTGTTGTTCTGCGGTCTGTTGTTCTGCGGTCTGTTGTTCTGTGGTCTGTTGTTCTTGTGGTCGGTTGTTCTGTGGTCTGTTGTTCTGCGGTCGGTTGTTCTGTGGTCGGTTGTTCTGTGGTCGTTGTTCTGTGGTCTGTTGTTCTGTGGTCTGTTGTTCTGTGGTCGGTTGTTCTGCGGTCGGTTGTTCTGTGGTCGGTTGTTCTGTGGTCTGTTGTTCTGTGGTCTGTTGTTCTGCGGTCGGTTGTTCTGTGGTCGGTTGTTCTGTGGTCTGTTGTTCTGCGGTCGGTTGTTCTGTGGTCGGTTGTTCTGTGGTCTGTTGTTCTGTGGTCTGTTGTCAGAAACGATGCTACACCATGGAGTCAACTTCTATGGAGATCAGAGCGTCACAGAGCAACCGGTGTTTAGGAGTAAAGAGTGACCGTGCTAACTGGTGACTCTCAGCTGAACGTGTCAGTGATGGTCGGCTGAGAGTCTCCAGTTAACAGGGTCACACTTTACACTGAAACACCAGCGCCGTCTGCAGCTGTGTTATTAAATGTGTCTTCTTTATCCAACCTCAGTTAACCAGGTTCTGATCACCAATAATCAATATTAACTGCTGATGTTCTAATTCCAGTTTTTACTTTGAGTGTTTGATGAAAAAGTTGGTTTGGAGCCGAGGTTATGACCAAATATGGACTCACTATGGAGAGGAAATAAGAAGTGAAGCTGAGAGTAACGAGTGAGCCGTCAGTCTGTGTGGAATCTGGTTATTATGTTAAAGTGTTATTAAAGGTCAGCTGCTGTTTTATGAATTTCAACACTTGATTCAACCTTGATTCTGATTTACAAACTTACTGACCCAAATTAATCTGTTCAAAGATTTTTTTTGTTGTTTTTACAGAACCTGACTCTTTTTTTTTTCGCTTTTCTGTAGTTTTATAGAAATGATTAAAATGTGACTACAACCTAAGAAGCTTTTTTTTTTTTTTTTACAAAAGACTAAAACTACAACAAAGATGGCTGCCAAAAACAACATTCTTTCGGCAAACTTCTAATTCTGGTATCAAGGTTTAACTGTTGTCGAGGAGCGGTTACACCTTTGTGGCATTGACATGTAGCTTACTGCATCCTAATTAAAATAAAAGCCAATCAGAAACATTTAAAATGATCTCTTTTGTTGTGAAGTTGAGTTTGTGATCATGCACATCTGTCAAATCCCAAACACACTGAATTCTTTGCTTTACGCGACTGTTTCAAACTATTTCACCATCGGTGTGTGTGTGTGTGTGTGTGTGTGTGTGTTCGCACTGTGCAAGGTGATCTATAGGAACACACTACTCTCTATTTTTAAGCTCTCCAACATGAGTGTCAGTACAAGCTGTCCAGGTCTCTATATGAAAGTGTATTTCTGGAGTATTTCCACCAGAACGTGAACGTGTGTGTGTGCATGTGTGTTATTCCTATAGTGTGTGTCAGTTCACATTTGTAGAAGCGTGTAAACCGCGCGTGTGAACCGCCTCAGGCACTCACATACGTGTTTCTAGGCGCCTGTGTGTTCATCAATACATTCATATATATATATATATATATACATCCACGTGTGTGAGTGTGTGTCAGTGCCAAGTGTCATATCGATAGGTTAATAGCTGCGGTGTCAGATTCAGTAACTCTCTGATTAGTTGACAGTTCACTAATCCACACACCATCCTGAGTTATTGGCCCAGCCCATTGATTTCCAGCCTGCCAGCCAAGCCAGGAGGAACTCAGGGGTCGTAAGAGAGCCTGCTGCTATTGATTGGCCCCAGATCAACCCCACCACCACCACCACCTCCCTATAACACACACACACACACACACACACACACACACACACACATAGATGACCCAACTGCAGATCCGGCCTGCAGCCTCACCATACCTTCAGACGCTTTCTCTCTGCATCTCTATGACTCTCCTCTGGCCGCCCCGCTCTCCTCCAGTGTGCCGTTGGGTGTGTTTGTATCGTGTTGTGGTGTCATCTCCATCACTCAGTCTCTCTCTCTCTCTCTTTTTTTGTGTGCGAAATATTTTTATTGACAGACTTTTTATGAGCTGTTGGAGGCATCTGACAAAACTGGTCCCCTCTCTCTCTCTCTCTCTCTCTCTCCACCGGCTCTACCATCTCTATCAGAACATGAAAATCTTTAGAGTTTCAGGACTTTTCACCGTCTGTAGACTTGACAGGTTAATAGTAGTTTGTCAGATACCGTGCGTCTGCATCGTCTCACAACAGACACAATGAGATGTTTTTAATGGAAGGATTTCAGTTTGGGTGATCTTTACCTTTTGGATGCGCAGAGTCCAAGGGTCACTTTGGGACTTTGCAAGGCGCTTTCTTTGAGGTTACGATTGTTCTGGGTGTTCCTCAAAAACTGCTGACTTGTTGAGTTGGATTGGTTTGCATCCAGCTGTTATTGGTGTCCTGGTTCAGTGTCCTGAAACATATAATTAAATTGCTTCAGGAGACTGAAGACGGCTCAAAGATCTGATATAGACTGAGACGTTGAGATAATGTCATTTCATTCATAGTAGTCCCTTTTTCAGTCCTGGATCAGATCTTGGACCAAGCTTGTATCAAAGGGTTCCTAACTGAACTCACTGCCACCAAAACTGGTGTTAAAGTCTGTTGTGTGACTAGTAGACAACAAAGACTTCCAGTCCAGGTGGATCGTTATTTCAGCTTCATTGGTCCTTTTATACAGTTGGTACACATCATAGACTGGATAATGAACGGACACGGTCTATGTGATGTCACCCATCGGTTTCTCATATGTAGTTTTGAAGCCGGTTGACGTTGGATGTCTCCTCACTAACTGCTACAGGGTGCCCACCTGTCAGTCAGGTGAGTGTTACCTCTGGTTGGGCAAACTCATGGTCTTGATATAATTAGTTGTATAGTTTTGGACGTTGTGTAAAACATAAATAAAAACAGAATACAATGATTTTTAATTCCTGTTTAACCTAAATTGATCTGAATACTCTACAAAGACAAGATATTTATGCTTCAAACTGTTAAACTTTATTGTTTTTGTTCCTATAAAGCTGGTTCAGGCTCATGTTTCCACTGTGTTCCATCACCTTTCCTTTAACAACACTCAATAAGTGTTTGTGAACTGAGGACACTAATCGTTGAAGTTTTGGAGGTGGAATTCTCTGTCGTTGTATTTTTTGCTTCATAATGCTCCACACATTTTCAATGGGAGGCAGGTCAGTCTAGTACCTGCACTCTTTTACTACGAAGCCACGCTGTTGTAACAGGTGCAGAATGTGTCTTGTCATTGTCTTGCTGAAATAAGCAGGGATGTCCCTGAAAAAGACGTGGCTTGGATGGCAGCATATGTTGCTCCCAACTTTTCCCAGTCTGTTGTTGACCCTGTCCCAGATTTCTGGGGACGTGTTGCAGCCATCAAAGTCAAAATGAGTGCAAAGAAAAACAAGTTAAACAATAAAAAACCCAATAAATATCATTGTATGTTGTAATAATCATTGTATTCTGTTTTTATTCACGTTGTACACAACGATTCTTTGGAATTAGGGTTATAAAGGCAGAAACTTGACTGAAATAGCAGTTTTTACCACCTCAGCGTCAGCTGAAGGTTGCTGCTCCTCCATACTCACTTCCTCATTTTGGATTCAAACAACCTCACCAACTCATTAGCAATGACTTCAATGAAAACAGGAAAAGTCCCAGATCTCGTTTGGCCTGCACAGACTCCTGACTGTTCCCTGCTAATGTTGCTATGCCGTGCTTTTGGGGCGACTGTGGCTCAGTGGTAGAGTTGTAGAGTCAAGACACTGAACCCCCAATTGCTCCCACTGTTGGTCAGTGGTATGAATGGGTATGAATGTGTTAGTTAAAAACTGATGGTCTACAATAGATTCAATTCTACCATCAGTGTGTGGATGGGTGAATTGAACTAGCAGTGTAAAGTGCTTTGAGTGGTCAGAACGACTAGAAAAGCGCTATATATATAAGTACTGGTCCACTTTTCTGAAACACTAATAGACGACACGTTCTCCAAGTCATAGCCATAAAACTGTAGGTCCAACAATACAAATAAGATCCAGTCTGATTCTCTGGTGTCAGGAACTGTTTCTGCATCAGGACTGTAGCCCCTCTAATGCAGGAGGAAGTCTGGGCCAAGTTCTTGGACTCGTCTCCAAACACAGCACCTGCCCTTGAACCTAACTTCTGGACTGAGGCTGGAGACTCTTTTTTTTTTTTTTTTTTCAGCATATCCCAGAGAGGCACAAGTTGAGTGTGAGAGTAACTTAAAAAAAACCCTCCTCTGTCTGCCCGAAAAAAAAGAGACAGTGCCAGTTTTCACAGCAAGCCAAGAAGCCGCTGTTGAACACCAAAATGAAGCCATCAGGAAACCTGGAAGATGACGACTCTTTTCTAGTCCTCACTCAGCCCACAGAGTGTTAAAACCATTTGGTAGACCTTAAAACATCCTCATTAAAGTCAAATCCTGGGATCAACAGACCAAAAGGTTTCACGTTCACCTGATCTAGAGATTTATTGATTACATAGACGAATGGTTTCGTCGTATTCTTGACGTTTGAGCTTCTTTATCTCAGCAGCTGAATGTGTAGCCTGTAACTGTATCATCCTCTTTCTCTGCCCCTCTTCTTTGCTCACAGGGTCTGAGTCGATGTCGAGTGAGAGCTGAACGATGGAGCTGCAGGACCTGATGATCTGGATTCAAACCTGCAGCTTCTTACCCAGTATACCAGGTCAATACCTCTAAATATGCTCATGCAGCAGCACATCCAAACCTGCTGTCATCCCAACCTCTCTCATATTATTCCAGCCGTCTCTTCATCCCTCCCTCTGCTTCCTCCATCCCTCCTCGGCCTCTGTGTAAGCATCAGGGTGGGCTGGGGCGGCGGCGGCAGCAGCGGGGGGTTGTTAAACATTTTTCTTCCTTCTTAATTGTTTTGACTTGTGCCATTGGCATCCCGATTAGGCCCCATTGATTTCCCACTGCTAAGTGCATTGATTTCTACATTTCTCATTGATCCCCGCTTCTAAATCTACCCACACACTCACATACTCACACACTTGCTCTGTTTCTGTCTCTCTTTCCCTCCACCAACACCGCGCAGGCTTGTACCAGAGCGTGTGTGTGTGTGTGTGTGTCTGTGCGTTAGGCAGTGAGGGAGAAGACAAAGATGGAGGCAGGTGTAGGAGAGGTTTGAGAGTCGCTCTTTATGTTGCACAAAGAAAGTTTTTTTTTTTTTTACAAGTCATTTTTACTCCACAAAGACTGTTCCCGAGTCTGACGGTGCATTCAATAAATGTGGAAAAGAAGGAGGTAAGGAACCGTAGATGTAAAAATAAAAACGTTTTCAACAATCACACGTTTAAAATTCACAACTCAGCCCACAGCCCCTTCTCATGCCACTGTTATTCTACATTTTACATTTTTGTAATTCTTCTTCTGTTTATATAATAAGCCACGAGGTTTGACCCATCATCTTTAAGATGTCACCCCTCCCATGCGCGTCACCCGTCGCTGGGGCTGCAACTAACGATTATTTTCATAATCGATTAATCTTTCCATTTTTCTCTCGATTAATCGAGTGGTTGTTTGGTCCATGAAATTTCAGAAAATGGTGAAAAATGTCAATTTTTGGGGGGGGATTCTAAGATGACATCATCAAACGTCTGGTTTGCAAACCAAAGATATTTAAGGAGTGCCACAGAGAAGCAAAGAAAGAAGAAAATATTCACATTTATGAAGCTGAAATTAGAGAATTTGGACTTTTTTTCTAAAATAATTACCTAAATGACTTAATCGATTAATAATCGATTAATTGTTGCAGCTCCACTCGTCACGCTCTCTGCTGGTTTCCCGCTCGACTGACATGAGAATTTCATCATCACTTATTTTAAAGGATTTTTGTTTTCAGATGAGGTCACCTCTCTTTGGCTCCTAAGCTGAACCTCGCAGTAAACGTTTGATGGTGTGAACATACATGTCGTGTAGTCAGACAGCTGCCTGGTGTTCCCCAGGGCTCTTTCCTGGGACCACTGTTATTCACCTTTAGATCAACAGCTCTCTGTCACTTACAGGAAGCTTTTAAGACACCTTTCAGAAGCTAAAACTGATTTTGAACCTGCCGTCTCTGACCCTGTCTCTCCTTATAAACACCTTCAGATTTCATGATGTGATGATTCTTTGTCTTTGTCTTTAAGCCTCCCATTCAGCAAGATAAGTTGTGCTTTTATTTTGCTGCAAAGAAGAGACTTGTTGTTGCTGCTGCTTTCCTTTGATTGATGACGGTGATGCTTTGGATTTGCTTGCTTTAAAAGTAGATGAAGGAGCTACTTATCTTGTGTTGCGTTGACCGATGACTTTGTGGGTTATGATGAAGGTGCGGTTGTTAATAGGACACTCTTGTCAAAGGAGATTTTGAGCTTTTTCTTGGTTAAATATAATTTGATTTAAACCAAAATTGAATTTTTGGTTGCAAAATAAACCTTAAACTCAGAGCGTGATTGCTGCTGATTGATTTTTGTTTCTATTTTAAGCATTTGAAGGGGTGTTTTTGGTATTTTGGAGGCTGTCTTTGAGACTTTTTTTGATTGGACCGCTGAGAGAGACAGGAAGTGTTTCGGGGAAACAAAGAGTGTAGCCTCTGTTCATCGCGCGTCTTCTCAACCGCACCTTTGGCTTTTTAAAAAATAAAAATACTAAAAACAAAACAAAACTAAAGCAAAGATACAAAAAGTAAACTGAAACTATGATATGAGCTGCTAAATCCAACACTAAGTGAACAATAAGTGTTTGAAAAAAAGACAAATATTAATTAATTTACTCTTTACCAATCTTTTCTCTTTCTTTTGTCAGAATTAATTTTGTGTTTTGTGTCTTGGATTGTTCCACATATTTCCCTCCATCGTGGGAGTAAAGACACAGACAGTGACGCCGTCTGAAACGCCGTCCACTTCTCTTATTTGTAGTATTTTTTTTTATTTATGTTTTTTTTGCAGCCATGTCTTGTTATCAGCCCCTCACACACACCGACACACACACACACACACTTACCTCTTGATCGTATTCCATGGTGTCCAGGAGAGCTGGGTCTGATCCTCTCAGTGTTTAAGGCTCTCTCACCCCCTCCCCACACACACACACTCCCCTCCATGTCTGCAGCCAACACACACTCGAACACGCACACACACACACAGATACACACATACATGAACACACACATACACACTCCAGGCTGCACGGGCTGGAAAGCTTCATCCATGTCATTGGCATTACCCCGAGCCTTGATGCTGCATTTGTGCTAAGCTAAGCTGTTTGGGCCTCTCTGAGCACGAGCACCAGAGGCTTCAGAGTCTATGTGTGTGTGTGTGTGTGTGGGTACTTTTCGTGTGTTCATGCCTGTTACGGTGTGTTTGCATGTACGTGAATATCTTGCAGGAGTGTGCTTCTTTTGGTGTTTTGCGTGCTTTCTCGTCCGTCACGGCGCTTTTGCATGTGTGTGACGCTAAGCGTGCAGATTAATTTAGCTTGAATCAGTTTGTAAGTGTGTGTGTGTGTGTGTGTGTGTGTGTGTGTGTGTAAACCTGATAGCAAGCCTCCCTTTACTTCAGTGCTGTGTGTGGTTTTACATCTTAAATCCATTACAGCCGATCCGGGATGAAACAGGATGCAGAACATGTGTGAAATGTGAGCAGCAGGAAAGAGGACGCATCTTCAAAGTCCAAATAAAATGATGTGTGAAGTAAAAAAAAAAGAAGAATATACATAAATAAAAAAAGAAGATAAGAAGACAGGAAGAAATCACAAACCAATTTTCACGCCGGCTGTTATTCTCCCGCTCGGCTCCGGCTCACGAGCTGTAAGCAAGAGCATCGATCCGCCTCAATGATCGCATCAAGGCGGCGTATCGACAGCATCGTGTTTTACTCTTTTCTGTGTTTGTCCTCCGCGGCTTTAAGAGGAATAATGGATATGTAGGAGAGGTATTGGCAGGGCCCGGACCGGCCTATTGACAATCTGTCAGCATTGATTACTTAGTCAGGCTGTAAGAGGAGAGAGAGGGAGAGAGACACTGACGGAGAACAGGAGGGATAGGGAGAGAGAGAGAGCGATGCTGAAAATAGATAAAATGTCAGGAGCTAAAAATAATGTGTGTAAGGAGAGAGAGAGTGTTTTTATCAGGTCACATGAATGATTCTTTAAGAGTGTGTGTGTGTGTGTGTGTGTGTTATCAATAACTCACACACAACACCAACATGTCATATTCTACATGTGTGTCATTACTGTACTCTTTTATTTAGCCTCACCTTTCAGCCAGGTAATGATTCTTCCCTCTCCTCACTGTCTCTTGCTGTGTGTGTGTGTGTGTGTGTGTGTGTGTGCGTGTGTGTGTGTGTGTGTGTGTGTGTTCCAGCTGTAGGCTGGGCGGTGATATAATTGTAAGCTGGTATTGATTGGCCCCCCTCTTGTTTTTGATGAGGGAGAATTTAATTCAACCAACTCGTTTGTCAACATGACACTGCCGTTTAACAATGAACTCTCTTTCACACACTTACACACACACACACACACACACACGTGCAGACACAGAGCAGACTGCCTGACTTCTTGACTCATCTTCACACTTCAAGCAGAAATCAGGAATCCGTGTGCGATACTTTAACACTTTTTTTTACTACAAAATAATGTTTCTCGATATGAACCATCATTTATCTTATTCACCCTAAAGTAAGTCCTTCAGAAGGACTCATTTTATCAGATAGATCTCAGAAACATACGCCGTCTGTTTGTCCGTGTGTGTTTTTGTGATCAGAAGTCCGTCGTGGCCTCTCCGAGCCCGTGATGTGAGACAAAGCAGCCACCGCAGCAGGTTGCAGAGCACTTCTTAAAGGATAGATATTACAGGAGGGGGAAAAGAACATATTGCTATTGATGAGGCCCGCTGTGCACCGTATTCTTCACCTCTCCTTCAAAAAAAATCCACACACACACACACACACCTCTCTCCCCTCCTGCGATGGACGCACAAAACACACTATATTCTACAAGAAATAATTGCTTTTGTCTGGAAGGAGTTTGGATCGGGGCTCCTCCGTGCTCGGCCTCATCTGGCGAGGGGGGCTCTTGAGGGACAACCAGTCGCTTCTTTATACGGCCTCTCCTCTCCCTCCTCCTCTTGCTCGCTCGCTCGGGCTTGCGGATGTCATCTGTCAGTGGGGAGCGTGCTGTTTTTCTTTGGGAGGGGGGCCTCCTGCCTCCTGCCTCCTGCCTCCTTTGTGATGTGACGTGTGTCCGAGCATTGATGACATCAAAAGCTGCAGAGAGTAACGCTGACGCTCTGAATGAGTGGACGAGTGCAGGGGCTGTAGTAGTTCTAGCTGTAGTCGGTGTTATCGTGGTGGATCCAGAGGGGATACGAGCATTAATACGAGCTCTACACTGGACCGTTAGTGAAACGGCTTTATTATATCTCAAAGAGCAGTCATAAGAATAAATGCAGCTGCAGCAGTTTGGCCCCGGCATGAGTACTTACTCCAATAACAGATGGAAAAGCAGCATTAGTCACAGTCTACCTTTAATACCGGGAACAAAACCTACCAAACACACAAAGAATAAAAGAATTAGTGTATTGACACCAAAGGATTCACAGCAGTAGTGTTTGTATTCTTTGTTTAACATGAGCAGCATTGGTATGGAGTTAAAAACACAGTTTTTGTGTTTGTGAGGTTTTGGCACTAATTGAACTCCGTACATTGGACACACTTTGTATTCTATGAGTCACATGAATACAAAAACTTATTAGCCTGGCTGCGCTGTTAGCTAGTAGCCTTAAACATGGTTGTAACAGCACGTGACTGCTGCTACGTCTTGCAGAGGAAGTCCAAGCTGATATAGTCGAATTAGCAAATTCAAATTTAAATTCCTCGGTCAAAAACAGTCGTAGGGAGTGTTTAACGTTTAGTAAACGTAACAATAAAGCACAGAAATAAAATTACAGAGCATATAATCATAAAAATGTGAAGAAGTGGAGGTCATAGATATCAGACACATTCAGTATTAGCACTTATTTACTTATTTTACTGGTTGTAGTGTAACAGCGATCGCTCCAGCTGCTCAGTGCTCAGAACTCTGAATAATGAAGGCAGTAGTTCCGGTGGTGTCAGCTGTACGGGCTATAAAAGTGAGGACGTGTATGTTTGGTAGTTTGTTCCTTTGTTTTGATGATGCTTCTTGGCTAGTAGACTCCGAAATTCTACCAGCCAAATATTTTTTCCACCGGCCAAAAAAATTATAAAGTATTTTTGAACTGAAAAATACACTTTTTTTCCCCCTCACTTTGAAATAATAACATCGCCAAAGTTTTCTTTACCCCGTTAGATCCTGGCTGCATTAACACATGAAGAAATGTATCGCTTGAAAGCATCACACAGTTTGACAGTTTGTACTGTTTGTTTAATTCAGAGCAACTTTTGTTCAAACGTGTCAAACTTTTGCATTTATAGCGCAAAGGCTGCAGCTCATCGTTTTGCTATTAGCATCATACTTTAGCCATAAACGAGTCTCGCCCGCCTCGTCCACTCGCCATTTTTCTTTGAAAGTTCGCCGTGACGGCTCCTCTCTCTCTCGCCGGGGATGTGTCTCCACGTTTTCGCGGAAAAGATTCACATTCACACGGGGAGACTACGCACTGACGGGAAGCCACACAGGACAAACTTATCAGCGCGCATAAAAAAACCAACAACATAAAAACAGGCCAATTAATCCACCGGCCACTGGCGGGTGCTGGATTTAGTTTTACACGTCAAACCGTTTTTCTAACCGCCATTGGCGCTTGGAGGGTGTTAATTTCATTCCCTGGTTGCACCCATGAAAATCTTCTCATCCAATCAGCCAAACAGGACTCAATGGTAGAATAAGCTGTTTGGCATCAGCAGAGAAGATTTGGAAAAAAAAACAAAAACATATTCCATACGAATGTGGTGCTGTTTAATGTCCTTACTCTTTGTGCAGAGTTTAGTGGTTTAGGCAGCATTAGTGAAATATTTTAATGAGGTGTATTAACTGTATGAATACTGGGAGCAGGAGACACCGATGGACCTCTTTGGTACTGGTAGAGGTCATAACGGAGGCCAGCGCGCGCAACTCTATGAACAAACTTTAGTTGTTTCCTTGACATCGTACCCACACCAGACTTCACTTGGTGGATGATGATAGTTTTGCGAGTGTGGTGGTAACAGTGTGACAGCTTCTCCTGCTCAGCGTTTAAACACTGTGAGAAGTTGCAGTCAGAGTGGTAATAGTGCCGGTGAAGAGGTTTGGTGTATAGCTGCTGTGGATAAGAGCATAAATGGTAGTTGCAGACGGATCTGTTGTTCCCTAATGGTGGCTAACTAGCATTACCACTCGTAGGTTTGGCCCCAGCTGCTTTTGAAGTGGTCTTAATAGTAAAGGTATAGCATTAGCAGCGTATGTGATGATAGATGCACATGCTATTAAAGCCTAAACACAGCTGCTGCTGCAGCCTACAGTGCACTCAGTTCAAGTGGTGATAGCAGCCACATTAGCAGGAATGCAGGTGCAGAGTGAGCGGATCTGGAAGCTTCTGATGATGTTTCACTCCTTTATATATGAAACACTTTCTTTCTCTCCCTGAATGGACATTAGCATTGGCAAAGAGCCCGAGGCCTCTCCACATATGAGGCCATAATTGATCGATAACTTATTAACAGCTCAGTCCCACCTCGGAGTGTATATGGAGAAGGAGAAGAGAGAGAGAGAGAGGTGGACGAGTGAGCGTGAGTGTGTGTGTGAGCTGTGGTCGATTTTCTTTTATTGACCGCGATATTTAGCGTATGGATTTTTCTATTTAAAAAAATCTATGTTGGTGATAATCTAGAGTGTAAATGCGCAGCGCGGGCCGAGGCGGTGCGTCTGACAGCTGGGCAGGGTGCTCTGTAGTGAGGAGAGGAGAGAGAGTTGATGGCCGGGAGGCACCTTTCCCTGGACGGACACACACACACACACACACACACACACACACACACACACACACAGGGCAGCCTAATCATTCTCTCTGACTCTTAATAGGAAAATCGGGCAGCTCAGCTGACATTTTACGCACATTTTACGCACTCGTACACGCAGCCTCCCTTAGCTCACAATAATAACTAATTTAACAGCCCCGCCTCAGCAGCCTGGGATTATTATTATTATTATTATTATTATTATTATTATTACACACCTCTGTGTGGAGAAACATGCATTAGCTCAGTGCTGCAGGTGAGGTGACCTTGCGTGGGCCAGATCCACGTAATTTCATGAGAGAGAGAGAGAGAGAGGGAGAGGGAAGAGATGCTCCTGCTGAAATATACATCAAAGCCCCCCCCCCCCCCCCTTACACCCCCCCTTTTTGAAATCATGTCTGCACATTGTGAAGAGGCGATCGATTTCCCCGAGGCCGGCGATGATGTGCTTATTGGCTTCATTATAATGAAGTAATCAGGAGATCAATTGGTTGGATCTGCGCTCGTCTTGTTCGGGATTATGGTCAAAATGTGAGCGCGAGTGCGCGTGAGTGTGTAATGCTTTAAAGTGCTCATGAATCAGCACGAAGCTTTTGGAGAATAATTAGTTAATTAGAGTAGATTTTAAGCACGTGCGCGGGTTTTTAATTAGGTTTGACATTATTAAGAGACATAAAGGTGAGACGCAAGAAGTGAGAGCGAAGGTTTGAATGTGCGCGGAAGGGCTGTGTATATGTATGAGTGTGTTGGGGTGAGGGGGAAGGGGGAGGAAAAGGGGGGATAGAGGTACAGAAGGGAGGGAGGTAAAGAAAAGGGGGGTTAAAAAAAAAAAAAAAAAAAAAAAAAAAAAAAGGAGGAGGAGGAGGGGGGTTGGGTATCCGTGTCTGGCTCCCGGTCGGAGCGCCTCGCCGTGCCAGAGTGCGTTCAGGCTGCGCGGTGTCGGACCGAAACCACCGGTGTTCCCGAAATAAACAGAGGGGACGCGCGCGCACACACACACACACACACGCAGGATACACACAGAGGAAGACTGAAGAGAGGGAGTGAGAGGAAGAGGAGGAGAGACACACACCGGCGGATGGCGGAGCACAGCCAAAGAAAAGACAGTACAGCGTGAAAAGAAAAGGGGGAATCGCTTTCCCCTCCTCTTTTTCTCGCTCGCGCATCAGTGGAGCAGGAAAGCGGCGGACAGGTGTACTTATTGATATGGATTTATTCATTTATTTATCTATCGATTTGGCTTTAATTAGTGGCCCACGGTAGAGAAAGAGGGAGAGAGAAACAACGAGAGGGGGAGAGGGAGGAGCGAAAGTCAGACAGGAGGTGCCTGCATAGCCTTACTTTATGATTTGATTATTTCTATCTTTTTACCAAATAATGCTCCCGCGTTTCAGCGCCCTGCCGCTTTGTGTGCGCGTTTTCCTCAGCGGACCAGCCAGCTACCAACCAAATCTTTAACACAACCAAAAAGAGGCAACTCCAGAGCGACGCGGACAGTTTTTAGCTCCCGTTCCTGCGGACCGAGGATCCACCGGAGGAGGACTGTTTGTGTGAGACTTTTGATTGACAGCGCACGAGGAGACATTTTCCACATTCAAACCAAAGCAAACCTCAGCGCCGAGGAGGACACAGAGACGGAGAGACGCCGCGAGCTTTACGCACAGCTGTCCGGACACAATACGTGGAGTCTAACTGTGTCTGCGTTACGTCCAATGGAGAGCACCAGCTGCACCAGCTGCACCGGATCCACATGGGGAAGCGTCCACTGTCCAGTTAGCCTGTATGGATAACCGCTGCTAGCTTTATTTGTATCCCAAAGCTTCACAGTCATCCCCGCGCGCCTCGCACATCGCAGCGCGCGCGCGTGTAGGTGTGTGAATGTGTGTGTCGGACGAGTTGACTCAAAGTAAAGGGGGGACCGTGAGATCCGTGCGTGTATCCCAGAGCCTCACAGATCCCAAAAAAAAAACAAAAACAGAGAGATGTGAACCGATGAGGCACGAGCTTAATCCACGTTAGACGAAAACCCGAACCCGGAGTGTCTTTTCCCTCAGAAGCATCCGAAGCGTCTGTACGGTCCACAAACCTGGAAAGCAAACGAAGAAAGGCCAAAGAACCACAGAAGCTCGACGGATAAGGAACGAAGAAAAGTGAGACTAAAATAAAAAACGACGACCCACAGGTCGACAGAGGACCATGTTTGTCCCCCTGCCGGTCCCCTTCGTCTTTCAGAGAACAGCGTCCGACTTCAGCGCCTGGAGACTCAAGTCCTCGCTGGCTCCGCGGTCCAGCCCCGGTAAGTGCCCCCCCCCCCCCCCCCCCCCCCCTCTCTCTCACCTCCACAGAGAGTAAAATCCGCTCCAGTGATTTGACCCTGAATCTTAAAAACAGCTTCCTCTCCCTTCAGTGACAGTAAATGTTACCTGTGCAGAGCTTTACCTGTAATAAAAACACAAACAAAACACACACCTGAACTTTCAACCAGCACCTTCTGAAACATTCAGCTCTCACTTTCCAGGTGTGAATCATTCTCATTCATAGATTTAAAGTCTTTAAAGCAGCTTGTGGTTCATGTATATCACCTGATCAGCTTCTGAAACCGCAGCCGTGTTTTTATTTTACAACCTGAAAATTCAAAGACGCGATAGCCGAAACCCAGAGGTGAATATTTTTCGCTGTAACCTTGTTTCTGCTGCAGATTTAACAAAGCAGAGCTGAATTAAACACTTACTTACGTTTGGATCCAGAATATGCACCCGAAGCTGCAATGCATGAACGCCGGGCTCATTAGCATCCGTCAGAGTCTCACAGAGAGCGCCTCACGCTCATCCCCCTCATCTTTTCCCCCCTTTTCATTCATGAGCAATTTATCCACCTCAAACCTCCATCCCATCTGTCTCCTCTCCTCTCCTCACTCCTCTCCTCTCCTCTCCTCCTCAGCTGGTTCTCGGCCCCGGTTTAGGGGAGAATATTCATGGTCATCCATCGATCAGGAGGTATTGATCTCTGACTGGGGGTCGCGTCGGGAAAACAGGGAGTTACAGTCAAGTTGGCTGAGTGAGAAAGTTTTTGCGGAAGTGGAGAAGAGAAGGAAGCTAAATGAACAAAGAGGACGAATTAATCCTGGAAACAAAGGCTTTTATTTTGTAGTAATATTCCTCTTATTGACCTTTAACAACAGAGACGTGTAGCGAGGTTATAAATCCAAAGTAATGATCTTAAGATGTTAGTTTAATCCACGGTGAGCTCTGCGTTATTCCTCCTGCAGCGTGATCAATAATGAATTCAGTGTTTATCACTTATAAGGAACCCAAAGGGCTGCATTCATAATCCGTTTAGCATTAGAAACTCATTATGGGGTTATTTTTTTCAGTCCAAGGTAGAGAAAAAAACAAAAGGAAGGAAAATGAAATGTGTTTAAAAGTCGGCGAAGAAGAAAAACAATCAAAACGTGAAGCATGAGATGATTCTGGAGGTCAAAGTTCAGCGCTGAATGCAGCTGTGAGAGTTTGAAAAGTGTGACTTGTTGGTCGCTTATTGGACGTGAACTTCCAGAGTGTGTGTGTGTGTGTGTGTGTGTGTGTGTGTGTGTGTGTCAGAGTTGGGGCTTCATAAAGAGGGTGACAGTGAAGCTCCGTCCTGCCCTCCCCCCTTAATCCATCCAAGCGGAAATTTCAAATGACATATCAGGGGGGGTGTGGGTGGTAGGTGTGTGCACGCCGTGTCTTGCTGAGCCGTGCCGGAGTAATTCAGGCTATCACCTTAAGTAGGTGTCAGGAGGAGAAAAACGGTGGAGCTTTTAATGAGAGCGGCTCTGACAGGCAACATATAACCGCTGGTTTTGGGGTGCTGGGCTCGTACTGGGAGGTGGGTGGGTGGGGGGGGGGTCAATTTCTCTGTTGGTCCTTCAAGAAATTAAAGTGAGCGAGGAAGACGACGAGGTGGGGGCGGGGTCTGAGGCAGCGAGTGAATGAATAACAGAACGAGCGAGTGCATAAATGAATAATGAATGAAGGTGAAAGTGTCAGCGAGAGAATGAACAGGTGAAAGAATCAGGGATTGAATTAATAAAAGAAACTGCGACTGAGAGCCCGACGCTGGATTAATAAAGAAATGGACGACGGCGCCGCCATGAAATATACGTGCAGATGAAGGATCGGGTGAAAGGATCAAACGTTGCTGCAGCGTTGCGCCGTTTAAAGGATGAAGAATCAGAAATAAAATGCACAGAGAGGTGGAAAAATGAGCGAGTGTAGCGAGATCTCGCTCATGTTTTTTCATCCTGTGAAAAAAAAAAAAAAGGGTCAGAGTGCCGGGACGTGCTGCTTTTTCATTTAAACATGTTAGTGTGATAAGCAGCCGCTCCACATGAGAGAAATAAACTTAGCAGGGAAGCAAAGGCCAACACTCATCCCTCATTTCCTCCTCTGTTTTCTCCTTCTCGCTCTCCGTCTTTCATCCTTAATCTCCCGAGAGAAAGAAACTCACAATCCGCTGCTTCTCCTTCTTTCATTTCTCTGAAGTATTCACTTGACACGAAAGCCTTTTCAGTAAAATGCAAACTCTCTCTCTCTCTCTCTCCCTCTCTCCCTCTCTCTCTCTCTCGCTCCCCATGGGCAGGGAGGTTGTTGAATTGGATTTGCCTGGTGTGGTTTGGCCGGGGCCCCCATAAGCCACTTTAGCTAAGTCTGTTACCCACAATTCTCTGTCTCTCTCTGATCTGCGCCTTTGACCAAGGTGTGCATGTGTGCAGCTGTGCGATTGCTTGCACCTGTAAGTCCGTCTGAGTGTGTGTGCACATGTGTGTGTGTGTGTGTCTCCCCTGTGTGTTTGCGTGGGTGTGTTGGTGCGAGCAGACGCAGGGTGTCAGGAGTGTAAGATGAGGTGAGTGAGGTTCAGTGGAGAAGCAGGGAGAGAGAGCGAGCGAGTCCTAAACAGCAGACGTTAGCAGACTCTGGTTTTACAGTGGATCTAAACTGAGGGCTTATGGGGGTTTTTGTCAGCTCGACTCTTTAACACTACAGTGTGGAGACCGCTGGCCTCAGCTCAGCCGGGCCTTAAACACGTCACCACGCTTTAAAAACACTCACAGGATCCCATTCGTTATCGCACATCCACCCTACTTTATTTTTCTGCAGCGTTATTTTTTTTTTTCCTCTTTAATATAATTTGATAGAAGACGATAAAATGTCTCATGTTTATTAACCCGTGACGGTTGAATTTAGCTTCTCAGGGTGTTCTAAACGTGTGGATGTCGTCATGAAAACTCTGCATCAGAAAGTTTTTGAAGCGTTAACGTCTTCAGAGACTCTTTAACTTTAAACGTTTAAAAATTCAAAGGACGTGAAGTCTTCTTCATTTTTAACCCGTTAATGTTCCATCCAAGAAAATAATAATAATAATAAATATATATTTATATTTTTTTGTATTATTTTTTTAATGTTGTTCGAGTCAGAACAGCAAAAAAAAACTTTGCACATCAACTTATTGGGCCGCTGCGTCAGACAGAGACAGTTAAGTCCAACTTTTTTTGTTAGGGCGCTAACATCAAAAACGACAAAATTCACCAAAAATATTCCAAGCTGTAGAGACGACCCAACCAGTTTGACTCAGATCGACGTATTTCCTGTAGCTGCAAAAGATGCTTCAGCTAGGAAACCTTTTATTTATCTGTGGATCAAGACGTCAGATGCAGGGAATGAAAACTGTAACCAAATTTTGTAATTTTTTACATTTTTGTTTACTAGAAAAACAACCTACAGAAAAAAGTCCACGCGCCGATTTCCAAAACGCTGTCCTGCTGTTGGTTTCTAGACGTAGAAAAAATTCTGCAGCGTGCAGGTCTGATAAGGTGAGCTGTTTATGTCTCTCATCTCATGCGCTGTGTTATCGTAGACCGCAAATTAGCTCGTCATCCTGAAACAGCACCGAGAGATTCTGAAAAGTAGGAATGAAAAAAAAAAAAAAAGCAGCAGCCTCTGCGTCAGTCATCCATCAAAGCTTAAAAAAAATAAATACATCAGCAGCCTGGAAAAGGTGACTGAATTCATCACTTCTGAGGTGTCATTAAAATCCACTGACTAATGATAGGAGTTGACGTACCGATCCAGTGGTTAACAGTTTTATCAGCTTAAATAAAAACCTGCTGGCAGAGGATGAACGAGCCGTCGGGGTGTTTTGGATTTTAATAAAAGGACAGACCAGCAGAAATGAAAACATGCCCACACAGGTGGGAAAAAAAAAAGTTCTTCCTGAGCCGAACAAACGCAAAAAAGACTAAATTTTTCAGGAGGACGACGACGACTGAACCGTCCTCTCGTTCATGTCGACTTTGTTCTAAAAGCAGCACGAGGAGAAGAAACCGAAGTCGGTGGATCCCGTCTTGTTTGCCGGTCATTACTCGTGGCGTGCAGCACAGATTAACTGCTTCAGCATGCGGCGGATGTTTTCAGCTTCGTTCTGACACAAAGACTGAAAACGCCCTCGTTTTTCACAGCGTCGAGATCTGACCAGACGGTCCGCTTTTCAGAGGGCAGGCAGGGCGGAGAGGGACCTGTAGCTGCCGCTGCTGCTCCGTCCCCGCTCTGTGCCACAACAAAGGAAATCTAAATGCTCTTTTTATTTTATGTACATGGCTGTAAAATCCTCCAGGGCCACCGTGGCCCCGTATAAAACTGAGAGCTGTCAAACTCACAGAGAGACAGCACGCGTCTGCATGGAGAGGGATGGTTTATTTATGTCGGCTGCTCTGAGAGGCCTCTTATCCAGGGCTGTAGTTATTCAGCACGGCGTCGGTTTTATTCCCCCCGTCCGACCTGTTCGGCTTTGATTCTTCTTCTTCTGGATATCTGAGGTCTTTAAGCAGCTGTGGAACATATAAGTAAAGTGATGAGGATTCATAGGGATGGAGGATCAATCAGAGAGCCGTGTGTGAACGTGTGTTTTATGCAGGTGGTTATTAAAAGTGAATCTCAGAAGAAAGAGAAAAACAAAGACGACCAACGATTCGTCCAAATTAGCGCAGAAACAAGAAGACAATGAGGCGTGCTGCTCCATCCTTTTCTATTGTTTAACACCGGTGCACAGAAACTTTTGTTGCAGACTTCAAAGCAAAAACCTTCTGCCCACACGTTCACACACACACACACACGCACACACACGCACACACACACACAAAGTGCTTCGTGCTGTTCGATAACTACCTCGTCTCCCACCCAGGATCCTCACCTCGTGGTGCCCAGGAGGGGGTTGTGTTGTCTGGGCCACACCAAACTGGGCCTGAGCGGAGGCCCTTGTGCCAGGATTAATTGGCTGTTTTCATGTGTGTGTGTGTGTGTGTGTGTGTGTGTTTGAGTGTATCACAGAGGGCAAAAGTGTATTGGAGCAAGCCTGTGTGAGGAAGGTGGAGAATTTTTGTTCAGAGTTGGAGCAGCATTTCTTTGTGTCTTCGCATCTGTAGCAGTAAATCAGTCTGTGTTGTGTGTGTGTGTGTGTGTGTGTGCGTGTGTGTGAGCATATTTCAGAGAGAATGTGTAAAATAAGTGAGCAAAGTGTGTGTTTTTGTGTAATTTGTGTGTTTGCAGCCGTGTCTGAAGGGTTAGGTTTGGAATAAAAATCCACAAAAAAGCTTGAATGCATGAATTTTTGAAGTGTGTGTTCTTTTGTGTGTGTATGATCTACAGTGTGTGTGTGTGTGTGTGTGTGTGTGTGTGTGTGAACAGGCAGACAGGTAGATGATTCAATAATTGCACGTTGAGGTCAGTTATGGATCCGTCCAGCGTGTGTGGTTTATCTGGAAACCGCAAGCAGCTCATAGCTGCTCATTGTGTGAGTGGTTTTAACCTTCCACCGCTATTGATTAGCCAGCATTGACTACTCTACTGCCACACTGTTGGTGTGTGCGCGTGTGTGTGTGTGTGTGTAAACTGGTGATTTGTGTGCATGAGAATTTGTGGGTGTGTGGGCTCGTTGTTTGTGGTGACATGAACGATTGCAGCGAGTGTGTAGGAATGCGAACAAGTGTGTGACACCTGCTTTTGTTCGTGCGTGCGTGCGTGACTCTGTGTGTGTGTGTGTGTGTGTGTGTGTGTATGGATCAGATTTTAAAAGGGGCAGCGTTGTTGGTGAGTCCCGGTGCTAACGTGATTGCGAATGACAAAGCGTCCAGGCGGGTTTGTTAGCTCCATAATGGGGAATCAATAGACACAACACAGATGTCAATACAACATGCTTTATTGCGTTAAGCCGACTCGCCCCCACCCTGGGCTCTGCATACCACACACACACACACACACACACACACACACTCTATCTGTGGCTGTAGCTGCTGTGTGAAACACATGCATGCATATATTAATGAATTTACACGACGGCCTCACACACACTCATAAACATACACTCTGACTGGTGTTGCTGTCAAACCAGGTCACACACACACATCAGCACTCGCACACACACTTTTTTGACACCCGCATTATGAATTCATGCACCAAGTCGTCACATGTCTTCAGACAGTGTGTGCTGAAGCCGGCGAGTTGGAATCACGTTACTTTTATTTGCAAATGTTCGCATAAAAACAACAACTCACCGAATCCATGACGACGGCTGTTTACTCACTACATTTCCCACAATCCACCTGGGAGAAACAGAATCTTAGCAGTCAGCTTTCCTCTCTCTTACGGACTTGAGACAAATGTGTGCTTCAAAATAGACGATAAAGTCATTATTTTTCTCAATAAAAGTATTTTTTTAGGATTATATTTTTATAACAGAAAAAAAAAGGTGAATTCCGCTGAAGTTAGAGAAACAAATCCCGTCCTCTTCCCTCAACATGATGTGCAAATGCTGTGAGGATAGAGGAGAAAAAAAAGGAAGAACAAATAATCCATCATCATCCATTACGATCTTCAAGTTTATATTTTTTTAAGTGCTCTTTAAATTACCGTAACTCCTCAAATATCACGGCTACCAAGAAAACTCAAACAGCTGCTTACAGAAGATAAAACGAGCTGTGCGGTGATAATCAGTGTATTACGGTACTGCAGAGGAATCAGCGTGCAGTGACATTTCAGTCACAGGCAGTAATCATTACCGTAACTCTTCAACTATATGGGCAAGCGAAAAAAAATTCAAACTGTCCCCGAAAGAAGAGAAGATGAGCTTTTCCAGGGATGATACTTGGGTATGACGCCTGATGTCGGCACAATAGCGAGACAACTTAAAACTTTCATATTGAAGAAACGTAGAATGCTGATTTAAAGTCCTGTTCAGTTTTTACGTGTTTAAGTTGTGTTGATTTTGGCGCCTCCTGTGGACAAAAAGCAGCACGTAGTGCTTTCAAAGCAGAAATGCGACTCAAAGAGCCAAATAAAAAAAAGTGTGTTTGTATTCTTGAAACTTTTAATTATATATAAGTTTTTCGAGGCACCCAGCCGACATCATGCACCCCTAATTACGTCCATTTCAATGAATTAAAGTGTGATCTAACCCACTGTGCATGCAGCATCACAGCAACACACACACACACTGGAGGACCTTTTGTCCCAGATACACTCAGACGATGAAAGTCATTTCCCACCTCCTGATGTGCAGATATGAAATAAAAATCACCCACACGACCAAATATGGTCGCCAGAGCTCACTTCCCCTCTGCCTCTCCGAACGTCTGTCCTCCCAACCGGCTCAAACTGTCATTGTTACCGTGGAAACATTCATAGGCCATTAGACACACATATGGATGGAGAAGAAGCCAGGTAAACAATGTCCTCCTCCTCCACTACCACACGTAAACACACACACACACACACACACACATTACAATAGGCGGTCATCTTTGCCCTGCTCTCTTGATGGCCTCAAACACCATTAGGGGCTAAATCGGTTGTACTCAGGCTATATTTGACTGTCTCGCTCCCTTTAGGTTTGTAATCACCAATCTCATGTAGGCGTGTGTTTGTGTGTGTGTGTGTGTGTGTGTTTCCATCTGTGAGGACATTTCTGGTATATCTGTACGTGTAAACATGACTAACAGCATACTTACTGGGTACTTATTCCTGATATGTGTGTGTGTGTGTGTGTGTGAAAATTGGTGTTTCCCTGATGCCTCATCTCAGTACTTGAGTTGGTGTGTGTGTATTAGTGTGTGTGTGTGTGTGTGTACAGTGGCCAGTGTCCATTTTACACCCCCGCTAAATAATGAATCCTGGCCCCAGCAGGGGACCTTTTTTGGTTTAACACCAGTGCTCCCCCCTAATCGAATGCACTCAGCGTGTGCTGGCCCTTTGTCCAGCACGGTGTCCATTCACGGCCTCTCTCCTCAGTGTAGGGAAATGCCATAAAGAACCCTGTGCCTATTCACTCGACTCATAGCTCACATTCCTTCTCTTCACGCTCCTCTCCATCCAGCCTTTCACTCCCCACATCACTCTAATTCCCCCGCCTCGGCCCTGGCATGCCACAGGATGTATTAGGCCGCAGAAAAAGAAAGGTAGAAAGAAAAGGGAACATGAGGGTGAGGGGAGGAGAGAAAGGCCTGATTAGTGGCTGATCTCAGGTCAGAGCTGCTGTTTAGCTTTTAAAAAGCAGAATAATTAGGTTACACACTTTAAAACAGGGCTGTGTGTATGAACCTGAGGTTGAACAGTTACTTTTCTTTAGCATTTAGCTGCCTCATTAGCTTCCGTTTACGTACGTGCCCCTCTCAAATATTCGCCGTGGCTCCCAGCAGAATGCAAACCCAAGAACGGGTCGGATTAAAGCTCCCGTGAGGAGTTTTTATCTGGTTACGAAACAGGCTGAAATCAATACTGATGTCTCTTTGTGACCTACAGCAGCAAAACAGGACCATCAGCGGCAGGCGACAAATTTTATATCACTAAGTCCTGAAGCTGCTGCTGAAGAGTCGGTGTCAGACAAGATGATTAACGGCATCCTGAAGGAAAGGCCTGTAAAATTTGGCACCATAGGAGCACAGATGGCCTAGTGCTCCAGGTCGCGCTCCATATGGCCAAAAGCCCTTCAGCAGGCTGTCCAGGTTCAAGTCCGGCCTGTGGAGACTTACCCGCTCCCTGCTCTCACCCGGTTTCCTCCTCTGTCCACTGTCCTGTCCTCAAACTTTAAAAACACATGCACCACATCGGACAGTTCCCTCTTCAAGTCAGTGTGTACACTCACACTCTGATAGGCCCTCTGAGCAGCAAACTGAGCAGGACAGGAAGCTGTGCACTGAAAACACATTATAATATCCACTGACTTTCAAAATAAAATACACCGTGACAAGACCGGATGGTACTTAACTTTACTACAACAACAACCAGTATCATGAGCAGGGCCAGACCAGGAGTCAGACCAGGAGTCAAATCAGGAGCCAGAAGAGGAGTCAATCCAGGAGTCAGACCAGGAGTCAGACCAGGAGTCAGACCAGGAGTCAGACCAGGAGTCAAATCAGGAGTCAGACCAGGAGTCAGACCAGGAGCCAGTCCAGGAGTCAAATCAGGAGTCAGAACAGGAGTCAAATCAGGAGTCGGAACAGGAGGCAAATCAGGAGTCAGACCAGAAGTCAGACCAGGAGCCAGTCCAGGAGTCAAATCAGGAGTCAACTCAGGAGCCAGACCAGGAGTCAGAACAGGAGGCAAATCAGGAGTCCGACCAGGAGTCAGAACAGGAGTCAGAACAGGAGTCAAATCAGGAGCCAGATCAGGAGTCAGAACTGGAGTCAAATCAGGAGTCAGAACAGGAGTCAGACCAGGAGTCAAATCAGGAGTCAGACCAGGAGCCAGATCAGGAGTCAGAACAGGAGTCAGACCAGGAGTCAGAACAGAAGTCAATCCAGGAGTCAGAACAGGAGTCAGAACAGGAGTCAGACCAGGAGTCAGAACAGGAGTCAGACCAGGACTCAAATCAGGAGTCAGACCAGGACTCAAATCAGGAGTCAGACCAGGACTCAAATCAGGAGTCAGACCAGAAGTCAAATCAGGAGTCAGACAAGGAGTCAGACCAGGAGTCGGACCTGGATTCAGACCAGGAGTCAGACCTGGATTCAGACCAGGAGTCAGACCTGGATTCAGACCAGTGTGAGGTTTTACAGCCCAACGTGAGCCATGAGAGGATCCTCATTGGGGCGGTAAGCACAGGAGCTCCTTGGTCTGTGACTCCAGCTGTCTGGCGCCAGGTAGAGTTGACAGATGAGGAACAAGCAGTCCAAACGTAAAGTTTTGTAACAGAATATCACAAAAAATCACAGCTAATTAAAAGTTTGTAAACGGAACAAGACGAGGACGTTAAATCAGCGCTCTGTTTGAGGTCTCAGGTTTGTTTTGAGCCTTTTTAAAGCTTCCAGGTCAAGGCAGGATATTTGCGTCTCAGCAGCATGTTGCTCTCAGTGTGAAGCCTCGGAGGTGCAGAGGTGAAACCACGACTCAGAGAGCAGGCGTGTGCATGTCTGCATGTGTGTGTATGTGTAGCTAATATCACGCCGCTGCAGGATCGATATGAAAACACAAAGATGTGATGACGCCAGAGCTGCTGTGGACCTTCTTCCACCACAGCATAGTTTCTGTATTAGAAACTTTAACCTCACAAAAATATGTCAGGTCTCAACCCCAGAACCAGATCCTCATCTCTGGTTTCATGAGGACAGGTTGCTCAGGTTTTGGGTCTTCTCCTGTTCTCGTTTTTGCTGCTGTTCAGGAGGATTTTCACCTCCTGCAGGTGTGTGTGCTTGATGTCCATCACCCCTTGCTGCTGGTGTGTGTAATACAGAAGTGGCGGTCTTTTGTGCTCACCTGAAGGCGCTGATCTTGCTCCCCTGCCTGCATGAATAGAGAGAACAGGGCTTAGGAAGGGCTCCCGTCCTCCTTCACAGGTCTCTGACATAATGAAGCCAGTGTGTGATCCGTCTGTGTGAGTGTGAGTAAGCTCGTCCCGATGCGCGCTTCCGCCGTCTCAAAGCTTTAGGGCCTTTTTTATAGAGATTAAAATGTGACAAGGCCATGGATAAGTGCAACGCTCTGTGTGTGTGTGTGTGTTCTTGTGTGTGTGTGTGGCTGAGTGCGCTCTCCTTTCTGAGTGTTTGCATGTTTATGTGCGCTACTGTAATGTAATCTCGCCGTTTGCAGCGCCTCAGGGACGTTTTATGCTCCACAACATAGTTTGTATTGAATAAACCACACACAGAGAGCTAACGCGTGTCCTTTGTGCTGCCTTTTGCATTTCTGTGTGTCCTCAAGCATGTGTGTGTGTGTGTGTGTGTGTGTTCCTAAGCAGTATGAATCCCCGCAGCCAACAATGCGTTTCTTTCCGCCGCTGATACATTTAGCTAATAAAGTCGGATGACAAAAGTGGGGTTAGTTTGATTGGATTCCTCCTCCTTTGTCCCCCCCCCCCCCCCACCCGTCCATTCGTCCGTCCCCTTGGCTGGTGGTCAGCGCTGTTTTGGGGGCAAGTCGGGAGATTTAGACCCCCCAATTTAATTTGGCGGACCGGAGTTATGGTAATGAACGCGCAGGAGGAGGAGAAGGAGGCGTGTGTGGAGAGAGGAGGATGGATTGGAGGGAGGGGTTCAGGGTCCCCCCCCTCCATTTACCTCAGGAACATCACATCCTTATCCTTCCTCTCTCACCCCCCCCCCCCCCCCCCTCTCTCTCTCTTATTGAGGGAGCAGCAGGTTTTTAGTGAAAAACGTAATACCATGCAGGATGAGAGGGGGGGGGGGACATATGCATGGAGACAGAAGTAAAGTGACAACAAAAGCTAAGGGAGAGAGAGAGAGAGAGAGAGTGGGGGAGAGAGAGGGGTTGTTGGGTGGGGGGGTGGAAGGAGCTGGTCCGGCCCTTTTTAATAAATCTGAGTGCTATGGTTAGTGCTTCAATCTTCTGTACTCAACTAACCTCCTACCCACATCACACACACACACACACACACACACACACACACACCCTCAAATACATACATGCACTTACTCCGTGTGACTCATTTTCACCCACATGTGCTATCACCAGACGACACACTCGAGAGCTTTCAGAAGGTGTTTTCAGGCAGCCTGTGCAGCTGATGCTGCTCCTAATTGAACCGTCCACCACGTGGGCTCAGAACTATTATTAGTGTTTTTGTGTTTTAATATGAATTTGAATTTCCTTTTTTTTTTTTTTTCTTCCGGTGAACTTTTGCTTTGTTGACGCTGCTCTTTCGCTACCTACGCTTGGACAAACTGCAGAAAAAGAGGCACAAAGTGGTGCTTTTGGATGAGCAATTTCAGCAAGCTTAACAGACTAAGAGCAGCAGCAGACCACCAAACAAGCACCTGGATGAGCTGTATGTACTGCATCTAATGCACGCAATGAATCCAGTTGGAATGCTTTCTGAGTGCTTGGTAAAAAAAAAAAAAATAAAAAATAAAAAATCCACGCGAGCACGCTAGAGAACAGCTGCTGGCGATGTACCTTGCATTTCTGGGTCCATTTTGTTGTTTGATGGTGTAATTTTCTTATTCGTCAAAGATAACTGGCCGACAGATGGCACAGTGTCAGGCTGAGACGTCTCCAGCAGCTTCTGCGGCGTCTAATAGCATAAAAATCTCTCACCTGTCTCGTGCATCAACCGTAAACGTTAGCTTTGCTCCCAGACGGAGAGAAAGGAGCTCTTTGTGGAGCTCAGCGTGCTATACAAATGTTTACAGAGTGCAGCCGCTGCAGCTAATAATACGTATTCACAAGATGTGTGTGTGTGTGTTTTTTTTTTACATGAGGGATTCTCGTCTCTGTGGGCTGTGAAGACTGTCGCTCCAGTCATAATGTGACACATGAAACTGACACTTCAAAGCCAACAAGTTCAGGCTCATTCTCCGAGCACTTTGGGAAAAGAAATCATTATCTCAGCGGCAGGTGGAGGCAGGTGGAGGCAGGTGGAGGCTGGGCCGTCACAGGTAGTGTTTTGGTATTGTTGGTGTAAATCTCTGGGGCCGTTTACACGGCGACGGTTTAAGGATGAAACCTGATTGTATTGGTGCATTTCAGCCTCTTGTTTACATGGAAACGGCGTTGTAGTCGACCGGAAACGGAAACTTTTGAAAACGGCCTCTGACACTGCTGACACCGTTGTCGTGGCAACTTAAATTGCCGCACACGAACAGGACAACAACAACAACAGCGACTTCCTTTCAACAAAATGTGCATCTGTTGCTCCACTTTATCATTTATTTGTTTATTATCAGCTGGTCACGTGAGGCGTGTCGCTACA